>VDFB02047230.1:554602198-554629851 GCA_007258455.2 Sequoia sempervirens | reverse complement strand
GAGTGATTTGAAATTTTCACATAAGACTTTGAGAAACGCAAAGTTAGGGTGGCCCACTGTAGACCCCTCTCCCTTATTTAAGTTCAAAATATAATCATACCTTTCAGCTATATCAGTTCCATTGTCTCGAATTGTCACTGATGATATTTTTTGTTATGTTCTGATAATTTACTATCTTTGTATTCTCATAGCAGTTTATTGACTGTCCCCCTTCTCTCCATTTTATTGCATTTGAAAAAAAAAAAAAAAACCCAAAATCCTTGAAATATTTTGCTGCACGCTGCCTGAGAACATATAAGATACAGTTCGATTACCCCAGCCAATAGGCAGGCAGGGACTACTAAATGTTAAACTTTAAAATCTAAACCAGAAGGCTGGAAAAATCATAAAGCTGAGAACATCATTTCAATTAAATATCACTTTTATTTACAATTATGACTTAGATCTTGAAACAAAGATGTAAGATCATTTTAAATTAGTTCCAAGTTTCTTAACGTACATTTTAAGAGCACTCAGGAGAGAGGCCGTTTCTATTTTTTATATTTTCAGAAACACACGAATATTACTGGGTTTGTATTTTTATCGATTATGCAGGAGATTGTGCTTATTCTAAGTGATCCCTTGTTTGCCTAACCTCCATGAATGAGATATTGATCAATACATTGTATAAGACAGCCATGTCAAGCTAAAGTGGATAGATTATATTTGATATGAAAGAGAAGCGACAGGGCACGTGAAAGGGAACGTGGTGGTACCATTCTGGAGGACGACATTGATTCTGCAAAACGAGCTGATGGTGGAGAATAACTTTTGTGTGTCTGTCATGTTCTCATAACCTCCCTTGCAGTCAAAGGTTATTTGGAATGTTTGTAAGGGACAATCAGACATGTTTCCGTAGGGTAACCTAGTCTTCGATCTTATCTATATTTAGGGGCCTCTCTCTGCTATATATCCTCTTGGATAACATGCCAACCTCTCTTATATTAGATTATATTATAAGTATCTGTTTTGGATGGTACTTTTGTTTTGAATTTTTATGACATAAAGTTAGTTAATAATTTGTTCTAGATTTAAACTTTTGAAATATGAACAAATGAAATTAATATATAAATGATAATGGAAATGTAGATCAATTAAATTGATGTAAGGATAAATTTTAGGAATATTTAAAGTATAGATCTTATTTTTTCAATTTGTTTAAATAGTTTATCACTTGTTTTTTATGTTGTAATTAAATTATTAGGCAATCTGAATGATTCTTTAAATTCTCTATGATTCTAGATGTACTTTGCAAATGTTCATATCAAGAGAATCTTGTAAGTTATTGGTTGGGGGACACATAAAAACAATATAAAGGTGATGGACAAGTTCCATGTAAATACCTTGAGTATCAAAAAGATCAATATGGTCTTTAAATATAAGATTTGTAGGTTCATAGTATTCCATAGAATTTTAGACAATAGGATAAGACCAAAGACAAATGGGAATATTTATCAAACAAAACAAAATATAGTAGATGATAAATCAACTAGTTATACATGCAATTGTCTATGAAAAATTAGATTAAGCACTCATAAGTTAAAAGCTTGCAATGTAGAGAATTTACATCAACATGGAACTTTCAGCAGAAAGAGGTTTTCACATGAGCTTTGTTTTGAAAAGTTAAAAGACAAAAAAAATCATCTAAGATTTTCAACGTATGAGTACAATTCTATAATAAATTATTTTAATTTATTCAATTTTGATTAAAATAAAATATAATACACATAAATTGGTTTTAACATGAGCTCCCTTTCAAAAAAGAAGACAAGAATAAGCTTTCATATAAAAATTTAGGTACATGAGGAGAAATTTGTAATAATCATCTTAACTGATTTGATTTTAGTTGACATAAAAATGTTGACAATCTAATAATAAACATAATCAAGTTTTCACACAAACTCTCTTTTAAAAAGGTATGGCAAAAAAAAAAGCCTCCATACAAATTTTTTGATTTAATAATGAAATTTTATAACAAATCATCTTAACTCATTCATTTTGAATGAAATAAAAATGTTCACATGTCAATAATATACAATTTATTTGATAATTTGATAATTGTTTAAGAATCCTAAAAATAAAGAATTTTATGCTAGTTGTTTATATATGGTACTTGAAAACATTAGATTGAAATTCATGACTCATTTTATATGGTAGTTTTTCTTTATATTTCAATTGAAAAATTTCCCTTCAAAACTAAATGATTATTTTTCATTTAAATTGGGAAAAATTTAATAAATAATCAAATGGAGTACTATTAAAAGGGACCTTGGCTGAGAAAAAATTCCGTCTTAAAAATAGTAGTGTGGCAGTGTGAATCCTCTGCAGAGAAAAATTCCCATAAAATATCCTCTATGATAACTAGAAATGCTATATATAACAAAGTTTTCATAAAACATCAAAATAAATATTAATAAACACCC
Source organism: Sequoia sempervirens (assembly GCA_007258455.2). NCBI lineage: Eukaryota > Viridiplantae > Streptophyta > Pinopsida > Cupressales > Cupressaceae > Sequoia > Sequoia sempervirens. Next base: position 554,627,389 of record VDFB02047230.1, on the reverse strand, counting down.
TCTAAGATTACTTTAAATGCTACAAATCAAAAGGTTTTCATACCAGCAATGCTGGAGTAATACTTTCTTTTCACATAGTATCTGCTCAAAACTTGAAAAACACATGCTTGATAAAATTTCGGAGTCCACGTGTCGATAAACTTACTCTTAGCTTTTCATCATGGGAACATATTGTAAAAGACAGACATTACAAACCCATATTTATTCTTATTCTTTGTGTACATATACTCCACGTTTTTCAGAACTTTCAACTTTCAACCAATGACTCAAATTTCCTCAAAGTCAATATGTCTGTGTGGTATTGACATGGCATATTCATTGGAATTTTGAAAGCGGGATTTTATTGTTATTGTTTATATTCTTTTAGATAGCTTTTTATGTGGAGCATCTCCTATATGTTTAAAAGTTGTACATTAATTTTAATGTCTACAGTCTTATATATATAAAAAAATAATACCTTAACTCCAAAGTAATATTTTAACTATTTTGATTGAAGTTTCTCTATATAAATTCCCAAGATTAATGAGTATATAAGAAAGCTCTATTATCCAATATGAACTTATTCAACAATTTGTAGTCAATATTCTGTGGAACCCGCTTCCCCATATAATATCATTGAAACAAAAGTATGACAGAACGGTACAAGGACTGAAAAACAGACAAGACCCCTTGTTCAAATCTCTAAAAATCTTCACTATGTACAACTTGCGAGTTTATGGCAAACAAAGCACTGGAACTAATGCTGAACTCGAATTCCCTTTCATTGTGTTCTATTTCTGCAATTCAGTGATGAGTTGTTCAATCTCTGCCTTTGAATTGTTTCTGAGCAGGGAAAGAACATTGTGAAAGACAAGTGGGTCGCAGGGGATAAGAAGAGGGCCTTGATGCCGGAATCCAAACTGCTCTTCAGCCTTGTCCAGCAGGGCACGGAAGAGAGGATGGTTGACACTTTGAGCAGGGATAACAAAGCGTTTACTCTGCTCCATAATACCCACGTAGACTGCCAGGTGGCCCTTTGGCACATCTGAGGGAACCTTCCCTGCCTTAGTTTGCGCTTTTCTTCCCGCACTTCCAAGTCTCTGCAAAATTTTACTTGCTTTTCCAACCTCCATATTGAACGAGATAAGCAGCAATCAATGTGTCGAGCAACGGATCGTATGAGCAATAATGGCAATGGAGAGGTGGATTTAAGGGGTACACGACCGACACGGCTTGTGAATGGACGGTGGTTTGCAAATGGGTTTGTAGTCCGTACGGGGTGACTGGCGCACACAATTCCTGATTGTTAAGATTCCTGAATACAAACTGATAAACATCAATGGCAGTTGGTTCTTTCTGTACGGTGGGGGCCTCGGCAGTCAACTCATATTTGGAATAATTTAGAACGACATGCAAAAGTGGGAGTTCTGTAGCGTAGGCCCTGCCTAGTCCCAGCAAGTGGTGCAGGGTTCCATCGCATGTCGGATTGAAACAGACGTCGTTTATTGTTTTATTTCTAAGATTATCCAATTAAATTAAAAAACATTATAATCTTATCATGTATTATTTTTAATTTAAATCCTATTATAATCAAAATGCTTGCTGTTTTTTAGTTTTTCCTGCTGGGCAGGGCTAGGTATCTGATTGACTCTGTAATTAGTTTCTTTCTTATTCCAATAAAAAACAGAGACTATTTAATCTGGAACGCGTTATTATATATCCTCCGTATGAAGTGAATCGCATTTTGTGCCCGTACCACGTTTTGCATGAAAGGGAGTTGAATAGCAGCAATGGAACGTGCACGACACCAATGCAACAGCTCCTCTTACTTTTGTAAAGCATGCAAGCTTTCTTTCCCATAACGACGTGTGTTTTTCTAGAAACAAATTGCGGGTTAGTTATGGTGGTGTGAGGGCCTCCACTCACATGTGGCTACTTCATTTTTTTTTTAATTTTTATTTTTTGAAATACTACTTCATTTTAGGTTGGGCTGAAAGCAAAACTTTCTATTTACTTTTTTTGATTGGGAGAATGATGTTTTTGATTCTATGTTAAAGATAACTTTATAACGGGCGTATTTTAAATTTCTAAATTGTATGTAGGATTTTGACATTTTTTTTGGGTTTCTTTGTATGCGACTTAAGAGCTTATAACTATTGTTTTGGCTGCTGGGTAGTTGCGACAAATGCGTGAGGATTCAATATGTAGATAAAGGTCAAAAAGTGGACATTTCAAGTTGACGTTCGATATTATATTATCTAGTGCCCTAATAACTGATCGCTTTGCCCACCACAAAATTTGCACAATTGATTCAATACATGTGCACAAATGCCCTAATAATATGCACTATGGGTACCAATAAAGTTGCAAAACTCCTCCAATTAAGTACCTTTTTTTGTAACTATTGGGTATAAAGTGGACAACTATTGGTCCATTTGGATTTTTTAGTGGGCTTTTAATTAACATGTATCAATGAACGGTTATTGGGCGGTAATTGTGGCCTTTCCCTTAAGAAAAAAAAAATGTTATTTAATTTTTTAAATGATAATTATAGTTGTAATAGTCACATTAGTATATATGTTGTTGATTTTCATTTACTTTTGACTTTATTTTAAAGGAATGATTTAATATAATTATAAATTGCTAAGTAGTATATTTTTGTGTGGATTCTATTCATTTTTTAATATTTTTTTAATTTTTTATATTCATTTGCTTATCTTCATGTATTTCATCTTATCTTTTTCTCATTTATACTCATTCTACCACACTCATTATCATTAACTATTTGTTGTTCCTATTTCCACATATTTATTCCACACTAAAATTAACATTATAATATTTTAGGTTGAAATTATAAGAGCTTCATTATTGATGATAAAGCTAAGATTTTAAATTGTAAATTATAATTTTCTTACCTTTTTTCACTAGTTGTTTGAGTCAATTTGGTATACATTTGCATGACTTATTGCTACGTAAATATTAATGAAATTGTCTTACTTGTAATTGATTACAAATTCAAATTGGTATCATAGCCTTGGTTTGATATTTTATTTGTCAAAAAGAGTCAAGCTAGGTTTGTTATAATTATTCATTCTTGAAAGAGATAGAGTAGAACTTCTAGAAAGGGAGAGGGTCCTATTGTGGGTAGGGTAACTTTGACCCCTTGGTCCACGTTATTAGCGTTCAAGTCGGATTTCTTTTTTTTCCACGTCCCTTGACCGTCGAATTGGCAGTATGTAACTTTTTTTGGGGGAAAATTCAAGCACGTTTTTCAATGTTTTAGGGCCACTTTTCAAAAACCACAAAAAAGCCTAAAAAAGTGATACACCGATAGTGGGTAACTAAGTCATGTAATATTGGTATGCTGATGTGGCATTACATGATTGGTCAATTTGTGTATTTTTTGAATTGAAAGGATTGGTAGTTGGATACTAAGTGCAAATTTTTTGACACTTTTATTGCCCAAAAGTGGGCCCTAGACTATCCAAAGTTGCCCCCCAGGCTGTCCATATCTATACCAGCAATGGGACCCTGTCCGACGATCGACTCCTCTCCTTTAGTTGGGAAGAGTGCAAACAAAAGACCCAATTGAAAGCTAAGAAGGTGTGTCAAAGGGTATTCATAAGATGACAAGAGTGTATTGACGAAGAAAGTACAAAAAATTCAACAACTAATAACTCATACTCTATATTTTATTGAAATGAAAAGTAGGAGATCTATGGATGCTATTATGTATTGTATTATTCCTCTACATGACTTTTGTGAAGATAAAGAGATTCTAATAGATAGTAATGGAAATTTCAAGTTTCTTGAGGTTAGTATATCAAAAATTTATCCTAAAAAGGTATTAAAGCTGACATGTTAACAACAAAACAATATTCTAAGCTTAATTTATAAGTCAAAGGTCTACGTATCTAACCTACTTGTTTAGCTTTTGTAGTTCCTAAAGATGCCTAGAGGTGACATGATAAGGGTTATTTTTCATGTACATTTTTCTTATGTTGATATCATAGTCTATCCCCAATTTAATTATTGATATTGGAGTCAAATATTTTGCAACCTTGATTGATACCAAGTATCATTTAGGATAAAGAAATTATATCCCAATTCAAGGGAAGAATTCAAAAAATATTCCATTATGCCCAATTTTAGTATCTCCCTTGAAGATGAACTTATATTTTATACCTTTTATCTATTATTTTAGATTAAAGGACTAAATCTTCAACCAAGTTTTTTTTATTATACTATTGGAGGGAGGTCTATTTATAGGTTATTGAACATAATATCCTCTCTAACCAATTTCCCTACTGGATTTTCATATCTAGAAGGTAACTTCTTTCTAATAGACTATGGTTGACACATCAATCATACATTCTTCAATATGGAAATTTTCTATAATGAAATAATTGATTACTAGAGAAACCATTTGAGAGTCTCATATATTCCTACCCATTTAGTTTTCTTTCTAATTATCCAAGAATCTAAAGGAGAAAAGTGTCTAATTGACATGTTAACCAATCTGAAACAAAATCTTGGTGAACAATCTTCATAACTTGAACTTGAAAGGAGACCTCTAAAAGCTCCTTCATGATCATATTCAATGGCAAGATCAATTACTCACCACAATAATAATCCTTAAATAGACTATTCTGCTGACAAGGCTTCAAGATCATCATTTGTCCCATAAAATATGCTAAGAAGATAGATGTATGTTAATCTATGTCCTTCTAGAGCAACCCCCAACTAATGAATATGTTGGCTTGACAAGTCAACTTAAAACTAGCTTTAACTCTTAAAGAAGAAGAGAAAGATAACAAAGGAAAGGACATAAAAATTAGCAAAATTACAAAAAAATAGCCATGATAAAATAATCTTTACCTAAAAGAAATATAGAAAAGAAAACAAAGTTTTAGTCAGCACTTGAAGAGGGTAAGAAAGGAAGAAATAGTTAACTTTGTGAGCTAAGTAAATGGACTACTCCATAATCCTTTACAATAATCAACTAGGATTCTAAGATTTGGGAAATATATGAGTCTGCTTCATACCAAAATAAAAAATAAAAATAAAAAATTGAAGACCAAAGGAATTGAATTGTGTAATGGAAGATATCTATAGTTGGGGTGAGTGGGGCAAGATAGAAGGAGTTGGGGGTTTTCTGACCCACCCATCCCCGAAGGACATCCTATATCCACTCATCCACTCATTTAAGTGCACAAAGTTGTGATACAAAATGGGGGTCTTAAGATACCACTTTTTTCTTCTGAAATTAGAAAAGTCCGATGTTCAGTGAGAAAATGAAGATAGTTATGCTCAAATTTTGAAGATGTAATAAGAAAAAGAGTTGTAGTGCTCCAAATCTACTTTCTAAATTAATATTTTTTTAAAAATAATGGAGATTGAGGGTTTGAAAAAGGGGGAGCACACAAAGTGGTCCTATTTTTATCAAAAAACATAACATGGTGTCTATTGTGCTCCCCCTAAAATGTTAACTTTTTTCTAAAATTTCAAAAATCACTTCAATGAGAAATTAGCTAACACCATGTAGTTTATGCTAGTTTTTATGGCTAATTTTTTGATGAATATATAGGGTTTTTGCTGCCACAATAATGGGTTACACTTTTTGGGACATCCTGATTTTTGCCTGAAATCACATATTTTTAGAAAATACAATGATTTATGACTTTAAAGGTTCCATTTAAATTATTTTAATTAAAGAGGGATTGATCAAACCCCTTAGATCAAACCCCCTTGGATAGAACCTTGTTAGATTTAAACCATACCTATAATTGAGTCTCCTCTACACCTATCAAAATGCTGATAAAAAACCACTTTTGATTTACCTTTTGGGTGATCAAATGAATTCATTTAAAATTTATGTTTTGTAATCCTACAACCCTTATTATAAGCTTCCCAAAAAGTATAATTTTAAATGTTTAATTTGATTATTATATTTATTTTTTATTTCTTGTGAATGTAGGATTTTCAATGAACATCAAGTTCTTTATTTCACACATAATGAAAAAATAGAAAAATAGAGAAAAAAATTCTAAAAAATACATGTGCACTAGGTATTGATGTACTTATTCCAACAAAAAGGAATAAGTTAATTCAAATGAATAAAAAAAGTTATGCGAGTCGGCACACCTCTATCCAAATTATAATTACTGACTTGGAAAAATTAATTAAAAAAAATATGTAACAAAAAAAATTATGAAAAAATATCCATTCCCTAGATATTGGTGTGAAAATTTTTTAAAAATTAGAATTGTATCCTATCTATAAAAAAGTTATGGGCCAAAGTAAACATCACTTTTAAAAATGCCGATTAGTAGAAAAAATAAGTTATTAAAAATTACATAAAATGATTGAACACAATTTATTTTTAATTTATTTTAAAATATAATTAGAATCTACATAAAAATATCTAATAAATAACTAGTTTGATTCATCTTCAAAACCTTAATGGTTTAGTTGCTATAGGTGTAAGAAAGTGAATGTCCGGTGAAAAATCCGATTTTAATGTCAAGTTTGGCCAAAATTGTAACCCGTTATTGTGGGATCACCCTTTACTAATTTTTGAAGTGGAAAAATATTGAAAATAAAAAATTTGAGTGTGTTGCCCCTAAATTTTTTGAAAACTAATCAAAAATCATTTTTTTCAATATGTGTAGAATATGGTCTAGTTTCTAAAAATGTAATTTCTTTCAAAATTTGATGAATAAGTAAAAAACTATACCCAAACTAGCACATGTTGTTGGTTTTTGATAAAAAAATGGAGACACTAAAAAAATAAGTTAAATATGATAAGCTTAACATAATCAAAATGTGAAAAAAAATACATGGTTAGATAGCTAAGAGAGAGCTTAACATCATCATGGTATTTTTATGAATTTTCATTGAAACATGTGTAATCTTGAGTGAGAGCACAACCAAAAAATGTGTGAATTTTTATTACCTTTTCCAAAAACATGTCGTTGGCATGAAATCAATCGTCCAACCCTTTGGATTGGGTGCCCAAGGAAAATCCAACCCAAAGGGTTGGTATTTCCCAATGCAAGCATTTTAATGAGTACCAAATATGGTGAGTGCCAATTTTGGTGCTAACAAAATATGAATGATGAATTTTTAGAATGCATTTTCTTTCTCTTTCCTTTTATCCTTTTCTGTGTCTTTCTCTTTCTTTGTCAGTGAGACTATATACATGAAATATTTACATATGGAAATTTATTTTCTTATACTTTAAGTTATATTTCAATTATATAGTTTCAAGATGTTTGGGAGTAGTTTCAGATCTCTTGGAGTTATAATGCAAATTCTAGTTTTTGGAAGATCTTATAATTTTCAAATAGTCAAACTTTAGTAATCAACATGTCAAATTTCAGTAATAAGGAGGTCAAATTTTAGTAATCAACAAGTTGTATAATCTCTCTCTCTCTCTCTCTCTTTATCTCACTAATTGTGTTGCAAGTATGAAGGAAGTATGATGAAGGTGTTGTCATTGATGTCAATTGTTCAACTGGTTCTCAACTACTAGTTGTTGTCATTGTTGTCTTGGATACAGGTTATTGGCTATATATGTCAAGGATATTGAGAAAATTGTAATAAAGAAAGGTTGCAGGTGCTTAGTTGTTGCTCTAGGTTTTTCTCTGAGATTTTCTCCTATGTTTGTGTGGTTCAGATATGTTGATCATGGTTCTTGGAAGTTGTTATATCTAGGATTTGGGCTTCTAGATCATTGTGTACAATGTGAGTTATGTTCACTAGTTGTGAACTGTGCTTTTCAGGGTATCTGGTTGAGGTCTAGGAGAAATGTAGTTGCTTCAAAATTCTTCTTGTTTGAGTTTTATGACTTGCAGTTTTGGAGTTAAGGTGATATGATCATGTTGAAAATAATTTTGTTATTTGGAAGGATTGGATCATGCTAAGGTTGTCTGTGCTTAATTGATTTATGTGTTTAACACTGGTTTGGTCGACTCTGTGTTTAACACTACTTTCGAAGCTTATGGAAGCATGTTGAAGCATGTGATTGGGTCACCCTCATTCTAATTCCATCCTAGAATGTTTTGGCACCGACCTAATTTGAATTTGTAAATGCAAATGGTGTATGGTTGACTTTGGATATGTTTCAAAGTTGAAGATGTATAAATATAGGATGAGATATTCATGAAAAGTGAAGTGCAAAGAAATAGAGCAAGATAGATGCGAGATAGATGTAAATTAGTGTGTAAGTAATATGAGTTGGTGTAGATCAGTGTGAAGTCTAATTGCTAAGTTTTTGGAAGCAGTGAGTTGAAGGTGTACTCTATCATTCAATAATTTCTACAAGTGTTTGAGCAAATTATGGTGGAAATCTTTATTGCATTGAGATTGTCTTATCTCTATAACATATCTCTTCTATCTTCTTTGTATCTGTGTGGTAGTGAACTCTTTGAGTGGTTAACCCTTGTTTTGAACTCTTTGAGTGGTTAACCCTTGTTTGGATAGTGAGTCCTGATCCTGACAGTGAGTCCTGTTTTGATAGTAAGCCTTCTCTGGTAGTGAGCCTTTGTAATCAGTTTTGATATTCTCTACATTGTGAGATAATCCTCACTATGGTTTTTCCCTTATTGGTTTTCCACATAAATCTGGTGTTATTGTGTATGTGTGATGTTTTTCAATTTCTACCTTTGCACTTAATGATTATCAGATTAGCAGAATAAAGGATTTATGATTGGTTTAATTTCTAGTGAAAATTTTTAAAGGTTAAAGTTTGTTACAACTAATTCACCCCCTCTCAATTGTCTTGTTCAACAATTGGTATCAAAGCTTGGTTCCTTGGAGAAGAGCTTAACTGCTTAAGGAAGGTTTGAGATGGCAAGCAAGATCACTTTTTAATGTCCTAGATTTGATGGAACAAATTATGCTATATGTAAAATACAAATGGTAGGATATCTGGAGTATTGTGGATATCATGTGTAAACTGCCTATAAAACTGTTTATACTCCTTTGGCTAATGGTTTGAGTACAATTGAAGAAATCAAGGAGCATGAAGTGAACAACAAGACAAAGTTTATTCTAAAGAATAGTATTTCACATTATGAGTTGATTAGAGTCCAGAATCTGAAGACTACTAAAGAGGTCTGGGATGCTTTAGAAAAGATCCATGAAGGAGATGAAAAGGTCAAAGAAGAAAAGTTGTAGAGTTTAGAGGCACAGTTTGAGGTCCTACATATGTCTGGAGATGAGAACATTAAATCTTATTTAAACTAAGAATAGATGAGTTGGTAGCTAAAATGAGAGGACTTGGTGTTGTAGTAGATGAACCCAAGATTATGAAGAAGATTCTTAGAAATCTTCTTGATGCATACATTGAAAATATATCTGCTATTAAAGAATCTATGGACTACAATACTTATACTAAAGATCAGTTATTGAGTACTCTAACATCTTATGAGATGAGAAAACCAAATTTAAGAAATGGATCAAATAAAAAACTATTTTCAAGGCTACAAGAGCTGAAGATCCAGATGAGGAGAATCTTGATGAAGTAGAAGCTAACTTTGTGAGAAGGATGAGGAAAGGCTTCGACAAGTATGAAGGTAAGTTACCCTTGAAATGTTTTAGTTGTGGAGGAATAGGTCATTATGGTTCAAGATGTTCAGAAAGAGCTAAGAGGAACAAAAAATATTTGAGAAAGAAAACAAAGGCAAAAGGATCAACAAAGCATATTATGTGAATGAGAATGGTAATATTTCTAATCTGATGAGTTTGATCATGGAGATTTTTATGACAATGAATGCGTATTCTTAGCTATAAAAGATGAACCTACTTCTGCTAAATCTGAAAGACATGTAAATGAATGTCCTCTGAAGAAAGAGAAAGAGGAAGATACTGTAATCTCTACCCTACATGCTAAACAAGAAAATAACTATTGGGTTGTTGATAGTGGTTGTTCATATCACATGACCAGTGATAAGAGTAAGTTTGTTAAACTAAAAAAATATGATAGAGGCTTAGTTATGTTTGGAGATGATACTAGTGCTAAAATTTGTGGGATAGATTTAGTAATTTTTGATGGCAAGCATAATACTGATGATATCTACTATGTTAAAGGTTTAAGGCATAATCTCTTGAGTTTTGGATAGATGTGTAATAAAGGATATAATATTGTACTTGAGGATCATGAGAGATGTGAAATCATGAAAGGATTCATAACAATGATTCCTAAAGGAAAGAAGTTTGAAGGAAATATATATCAGCTTAAGGGTGTTGATGGATGTTGCTTTATGAATCAAATTAATGATAGTTTGTTATGGCATCAGAGAATGTGTCACATGAATTTTGATAACTTGATAAGGATCAGTGTAGTGCAATCCGTAAGAGATTTACCAAGGATTACAAAGCTGATTAATGCTATTTGCAAGAATTTCTAGTTTGGAAAGCAAGCAAGAAAAAACTCCAGATCAAAGGAACAATATACTACCGGACTACTCGATTTGATTCATATAGATCTCTGTGGTCCTACAATAGTGAGAAGTCTACAAGTTGAAAGGTACTTTATGCTTTTGATTGATGATTACTCTAAGTATACATGGGTTACTTTTCTTAGAGAGAAATCTAATGCATTAGATAGATTCAAGACATTCAAAGCTATGGTAGAGAATGAAGTGAATTTAAGAATAAAATGCTTAAGGTCCAACAAAGGTGGTGAATTCACCTCCCATGAGTTTAATATGTTTTGTGGAGTTCATGGAATAAAAAGACAATTATTTGCTCCTAAAACTCCTCAATAGAATGGAGTTGTTGAAAGAAATAGTTAAAAACAATTCAAGAAGCTGCTAGATCAATGATTACTGAAGCTAATTTATTGGAAGTTTACTAGAGAGAAGCTATTCACACTGTTGTCTATGTGTTCAATAAAGTTCAAGCAAGAGCTAATAGTACTAATACCCCCTATGATCTATGGTGTGGAATAATTTCTACTGTTAAGTATTTCAAGGTATTTGGAAGAAAATTCTATATCAAATGGGATGAAGAAAATTTATGGAAATTTGATGCTAGAAGTGATGAATGTATTTTCCTTGGATATTCTACTAAGAACAAAGCTTACAAATGTTTCAATAAAAGACTAAGAAATATTGTAGAGAGCACAAATGTCAAGGTTGATGAAGCAATGACAAATTCAATTGAAGTTGATGGATATGTATTTGATGAACTTGATTGTGTAAGATTTGAAGAAATTGTGGAAGAACATGAGAAGCAAAATGAAGAAGAAGAAGAAGAAGCTCTATTGGTGTCCCCTAAGACACTTAGATATGTGCTGAAAAATCATTCAAAAGATCAAATCATTGGAGACAAAAGGAAAGGAGTATTGACAAGAAGTAGAGTTGCTCGTGTTAGTGAGATAAATCTTTGTTTACTTTATGAGATTGAGCCAAAGATGGTAAGTGAATCATGTAAAGATGAGTATTGGATGGAAGCTATGAAAGAGGAACTTATGCATATTGAGAAGAATCAAAATTGGGAATTGGTCGCTAGACCGACAGAAAAAAATTATAATTGGATCAAAATGGGTATTCAGAAACAAGTTGAATGATAATGGAGAAGTACTTAGAAATAAAGCAAGGCTTGTGTGTAAGGGTTACTCACAGGTAGAAGGTATAGATTTTTAGGACACTTTTTCTATAGTGGAAAGAATGGAAGCTATCAGAAGGTTTTTAGCGTTTGCTACTCATAAATATTTCAAGGTCTATCAGATGGATGTCAAGTCTACATTCTTAAATGGTGAGTTAGAAGAAGAGGTCTACATAGAAAAACTGGAAGGATTCCAATTTTCAGATCAACTAAATATGGTTTGTAGATTGAAGAAGGATTTATATGGATTGAAGCAAGCTCCTAGATCTTGGTATGCAAGGTTAGATAGATATTTAACTCAACATGGTTTCAACATAGGTATGACAGATAGTAATATTTACTTTAAAATTGAGGATGACAATATCTTGATAGTGATTGTGTATGTTGATGACATTATCTATGGAGGAAATGAAACAATCTGCAAGATATTTGCTAAAGAAATTCAAAAAGAATTTGAGATGTCTATGTTTGGTGAGATGAATTTCTTTCTTGGGCTGCAAATTAATCAAACAGAGAAAGGGATCTTTGTTTCACAGTCAAAGTATGCAAGAGAAAATTTGAAGAAGTTTGGGATGGATGGTTCCAAATCGGTATGCACTCCTATGGCGTCTGGTTGAAAACTGAATAAAGATAATGATTCACCTAAGGCTGATCAAAGCATGCACATATCTATGATTGGAGGTTTGTTGTATTTGATTGCTACTAGACTGGATATCATGCATGCAGTTTGTCTTGTGGAAATATTTCAAGAAGATCATAAAGAAACACATGTTACTGTTGTTAAGAGGATATTTAGATATTTGAATGGCACTCTAGATTATGGGTTATGGTATCCTAGGGATATTAATTTTACACTAAGTGCTTACATGTATATACAAATTGGACTGGTTGTGTAGATGACAGAAAGAGTACAAGTGGTGGTGCATTATTTCTTGGTTGCAGATTGGTGGCTTGGTTGAGTAAAAGGAAAGATTTAGTTTTTTTATCTACTGTTCAAGCTAAGTATATTGTTATTGCATCTTGTTGTACACAAGTTTTGTGGATGTGACAAACATTGAAATATATTAGAGTAGTGTATGATGATCCTATTTCTATCTTCTATGATAATACAAGTGCAATTAACATTTCAATGAATCTAGTGATGCACTCAAGGACAAAGCATATATCTATCAAGTATCACTTTTTGAGAGAGAAGGTTGTGGAGAATGAAGTAAACTTGAGTATGTGCTGAAAGGATCAAGTAGTTGACATATTTACAAAGGCTCTTCCTAAAGATACTTTTTAGTATCTTCAGAGAAGTTAGGGGTTATTGCCTCTCCTTTCTTGAACTAGATGCATCAGTTCAGTGGATCTATGGATCTATCTTTCTTCTAGATTGATGTTTTGCTAGCTACCTCTCAGGGGGAGTAGGTAGTGTTATGTGTTGTCATTGAAAGAGTATTTTGTTCTTGATGTCAAAGGGGAAATCAATGTAAAACATCCTATGCCTTTTCCATTGATGTCAAAGGGCAAGAGAAAGATGTGAAAAGAGTATCTACTAAGGGTGAGAAAGTAAAATCATGAGGAAGTGTGTTGTCTTTGATGGTTTCTCACATCATGTGTTGTCATCAATGAAAAAGGGGATATTATTGCAATTATGAAGGAAGTATGATAAATGTGTTTTCATTGATGTCAACTGGTCAACTAGTTCTCAACTAGTTGTTGTTGTCATTGTTGTCTTGGATACAGGTTATTGGTTGTATATGTCAAGGATATTGAGAAAATTGTAATGAAGAAAGGTTGCAGATGTTCAATTGTTGCTCCAGGTTTTGCTTTGGGATTTTCTCATATGTTCGTGTGGTTTAGATATGTTGATCATGGTTGTAAATTTCTATATCCAAGATTTGGACTTCTGGATCGTTGTATAATGTGATGTAAGTTCACCAATTGTGAACTGTGCTTTTCAGGGTATTTGGATGAGGTCCGAGAGAAATGTAGTTGCTCTGGATTTCTTCTTGTTCGAGTCTTATCACTTGAGTTTTGGAGTTAAGGTAATATGATCATGTTGAAGATATTTTGTTATCTAGAAGGATATGATTGTGCTAAGGTTGTGTGTGCTTAATTGATTTTTGTGTTTAACACTACTTTCAAATCTTATGGAAGTGTGTTGAAGCATGTGATTAGGTTTCCATCATTCTAATTCTACCCTTGAATGTTTTGGCATTGCCCTAATTTGAATTTGTAAATGCAAATGGTGTATGACCTTAGATATGTTTCAAAGTTGAAGATGGTATAAATATAGGATGATCTATATAATTTGTAAAAAGTGAAGTGTAAAGAAATAGAGCAAGATAGATGTGAGATAGAAGCAAATCATTGTGTAAGTAATGTGAGTTAGTGCAGATTAGGGTGAAGTATAATTGCTAAGTTTTTAGAAGCAGTGAGCTGAAGGTGTACTCTATCATTCAAGCATGTCTGCAAGTGTTTGAGAAAATCATGGTGGAAATATCTATTGCATTGAGATTGTCTTCTCTCTATAACATATCTCTTCTATATTCTTTGTATCTATGTGGTAGTGAGCCCTCTAGGTGGTTAACCATTATTTGGACAGTGAGTCTTGATCTAGAAAGTGAGTCTTATTTTGGCAACGAACCTTCTCTGGAAATGAGCCTTTGTAATCTATTTTGATATTCTCTATATTGCAAGCTAATCCTCACCATGGTTTTTTCCTTATTGTTTTTTCCACATAAATCTAGTGTTATTCTGTTTATGTGTGATGTTTTTCAATTTCTACCTCTACACTTAATGATTAATTAGATTAGTAGAATAAAGGATTTGTGATTAATTTAATTTCCTGTGAAAAGTTTTAAAGGTTAAAGTTTGTTACAACTGATTCACTACGCCCTCTCAATTATGTTGTTTAACAATTTTTTTTATCTCTTATGCTCTAGACCTCTCTCTCACTATCTCCATCCCTTTATCTAACTCTCTCTCCCTTGAGATCAAGAACTATCTCTCTACCTGTCTAGATCTCTCTCTCTCTCTCTCTCACCTCTCTCTCCCTCCCTCTCTCCTTCCCTTCCTACTTCTTTCTATCTCCCCTTCCCTCTCTCTATCTACCTCTTTCTCTCTCTCTTTTTTTTTCTCTCTCTCACCTCTCTCTCTCTCCATCCCTACCTCTCCCTCCATCTATCCTTCCGTCTTTGCTTCTCTCTATCTCCCCTCCCCATATAGTTGCAAGTATGAGTAGTTAGTGTTGTTAGTGATGTTAGCAAGCCTGTGTTTTCATTGATGTTTATTGTTGGGTGAGTTTGTTGCAAGATTGTGAGTAGTTGATGTTATCCATGCTTTGATTAGTTGCATTATGTTATCATTAGTAAAGCTACTCGTGTTAACCTCTAGTGTTTCTTTGATAATATTTTGTGGTTGAGTTACTATGTTGTAGTTGGTTTGGTGTTGATGAGGAAATGCTGAAGGTGATGAGGATAAGTCTTTGGTTCTTGGTTTCCAAGTGCTTTTGAGAAAATTTGATAAAAAGAGGAAACAATGTGTTACAGTGGTTTTCTGTGTTGCAAGGATGTGTTCTGATTTTGCTCTGAAATTCTTTTGGGTTGAATATTTTCCTATGAATTTAAGATATGTTGATCAAAGGTGTTTAGAGGTATTGCATTCAATATTTGGTGTGTTGGATAGCTATACAAAAGGAAAGTTGTGTTCACCAGTATGTGAACTATGTATTGTAGAGGTGTCTAGGACAAATGCATTTGCTCTGTGTTTCTTTGTAGAATGGTTTTAATTCTTTTGGATCTAAAGGTGGGTTTGCTGTGTTAGTATCTTTTTTTAGTCAAGATGGTTCAAAGTTTGGTGCTTTAGAAGTCAGTTTCTCAAGTAACAGTGTATGGCAGAACTGTCTTAGTGTACTGGGTGTGTACATTATTTAGGTGGAAGTTGTTGCGAAGGAGTTTGTTGGATTTCAGAGTGTTTGAGGAATATTCTAGATCATTTTCAAGTGGGGTGATTAGTTCACAAGATTTCCTTGAACTTAAGGAAGTGTGTACTTAAAAGTGTAATCCAGTGTTTGCACGGGTAACAATTGACTTGGTTTACAGAAGCATGTTGTTAAGTGGTTTTGTTGATTTGGCTCCTAGATAAGGTATGATGCAATCCACTTCACTTCTATCCATCACATAAGTGTTTTGGTGTAGATCTAATTTGAATTTTCATGGTTCAGGTGCATAGCCGACCTTGGAGAATGTTTCAAGGTTGAAGAAGGTATATGTAGTGTAGAAATTTTTATGTTCTTTTTATAGATGGTATAATTTCACACTTAATTTGGACCTATTTTAGTACCCTTACATTCATGACCCCTTAAATCATCATTAAAAGGCCTCTAAGATCCTTTATTTTAGACCACAAGGCTTATTTCAATTGAAATCTTGACAAAATTAATAAAGGCATTCAATTTTCTAACAACCTGAAATTTGCTCACCCCAAAAAACTAGGGTGGGACTCATATGTCACCTTGGATGTATGAGTCCCCCTAGGTGGGACCCATACGCCACAAGTCACATATGATTCCTAGATGGCCCATTTTTAGGGTTTGAGTGTGAAATTATGGTTTTTAATTCAAAATTTTGGTTGATGTTGGCATTTGGGAATCAACTCGAGCATTCAAGCATACTTTCACAAGAGAATTCAAGAGCAAGGAGCACATAAAGTAGAAGTATTGGAGAAGCATTATAGTGTTTTGGTAGGTCTTCAAGCTTAGTTTCAATTCAAGATCTAGCATTATCAAGTATTGATGATGGTTGCCTATGGAGAATCATGATGGATTCTAGGTTGGGGAGATGCAACTAGCCATTGAACCAAGCCTAATGGTCACTTGTTTCCTAAGTGATTTCATCCTCCATTATCATTATACTTTCTACCTAAAGGAAGGTACATGCATTTTATAGCTTACTAGGGTGATTAAAGATCTCCCAAAGTGAGTCATCATTTCTATATTTCATTTACACATCTTATTCTAGCACATTAGAATTTAGGGTTTTATGGCATTTTAGATCTCCTAATCTTAGATACACTTAAGATTAGGACTTGCATTCATATTTACCTCCAAGATCTATCATTTCTATCAAGGTTTAACTACCAAAATAGGGATCTGACTAAGGAAAACCCCCCATAAATAAATCAATACAATATTTTATTTTGCACGTTTGTTGATAGGTTCAAATTTGGAAATTAGGTTTGGAAGAAAGAGCAAAGATATGAGAGAAAAATCAGATCTTAATTTTTTGAAAAATTAGAATGGGATTGATACACCACTTGTGGTGTATGAGTCTTGGTATAACACTTTTTCTGGATTTTGGAGGATTTTGACTTACTGTTGTGAAATTGCAATTTCTGCCAAGAAACCCTAAACTAGGACTAAATCACCCAGCCTGGCATATGAGTCCTAGTATGCTTTGAAAGTCATGTTTTCAAGATTTCAGATCTTGTTTCAAGCCTCTTCAATTTCCAGGTGCACCTCTATTTCATCTCTAGTTTTTTGTTCTTATTTTGGTTCATTTTTTTTAGGTCATTTACTTAGGTTTTGAATGTCATTTACATTTCTTGTCTTTCAAATCCCTTGCTTGGTGGTGAACCCCCTTTAGTCTTTAATCAAACCCTAGGACACCTTATTGTAGATCTCTCTCCCTCATTTCCATCCCTAGATTGAGATATCTAAGGTTTCCTTGAATGAAACTTGTAGGAAATTGGTGGTTCTATCTCCCTAAACATAGACCAACAATTTTCTACATTTTATTATAAATATGAGTCGAGTTTTTGATGGATGATGTGAAGATGCAAATTGCAAAGTTATAGAGTGTGAATTTAAAAAGTGTAGTGTGAGCATTCATGTGTTATATTACTAGGTGCAGTGAGAAAAAGGTGTCTACAATTCTTCAATCAGGTTGCAAAGGTGTTAGTGATATTATGGTGGATTCTCTATTGCATTGAGATATTTTTCTCTATATAACATTTCTTGTCTATCTTCCTTTCTATTCTAGTAGTTATCCTTTCTTTCTTTGGGTAGTGATCCCTCTGGTAGTGAGCCTTATTGTATTCGGTATTGATATTACTTATATTGTAAGCTAATCCTCATTGTAGTTTTTCCCTCCTTATGTTTTTTACATGAATATGGTGTTCTCTTGTGTATGGTGTTAAGTTGTTTCAATTTCTATTATTTTCTTTTCATACTAAATAATCATAACAAATTTAAGTGTTTTGAAGTTTTAACGTACAAATAATTCACCCCCCTTTGAGTTGTCTTGTGAATTCAACAATTGGTATCAAAGTGAGATTCCTTGGAAGAAATATTAACCTCTTAAGGTAGATCTAGGATGGTGCACAAGAAGGAGATCCTTATGTTTGATGGAACAAACTATACATTCTGGAAAACAAGGATGGAAGGCTTTCTAAGTTATCTAGAATTTTATGTTTGGAAATCAATTCAGAATGAATATACCATGCCTAAAAATGGTCTGGGCACTAAAGATGAAATCAAGGGATATGGAAGAAATAGTAAAGCAAGGTATGCTCTTTTATGCAGTCTCACAAATTTTGAATTAGTGAAAATTATGAATTTGAAAATTGTTGAAGAAATATGGACAAAGTTGGAAAGCATTTATGAAGGAGATGATAAGGTTAAACAAGCTAAGATGCAAAATCTGAAGATCACATTTGAGAAATTGTGAATGTCTAAAGATGAAAACATTGCAAGCTACATGCAGAGGGTAGATGAAGTGGTCAACTCCATTAGAGGTCTTGGTGGAAAATCCAAAGAATAAAAAATGGTAAAGAAAATTATTAGAACCCTACCTAAAGCTTACAGTTGAATAATGTTTTTGCTATTGAGGAATTTTCAAACATATATCAATATACTATAGATCAATTGTATGGTTCTTTAACTACATTGAAATGAGAAAATTTGGTACAAATAATGGTGCAAAAGCTGAGATTACTTTTAAGGTTGAAAAATTAGAGAAGATTGAAGAATCGAATTAGGAGGATCTTGATGATGTGAAAGAAAACTTTGTGAGAAGGATGAAAAATGACACTGGTAAGTACAAAGGTAAGTTTCCTTTCAAATGTTTTAGTTGTGGAAAGATAGGTCACCATGCTTCAGGTTGTCCAAACAAATTTGTGAATGAAAAAACAAGGAGAATAGGGGTAAGATGATTAAGAAAAGCTATTATGTTAGAGAAGATGCAAGTATTTATGATGATGAATCTGATTATGGAGATGATGACGATGGTGAATGCTTGTTCATGGCTTTAAAAGATGTATTTGTTTTTGCTAACTCTGAAATATGTGTGAAGGAATGCCCTCCGAAGAGAGAGGATAAGTCTGAAGGTACTTTGGTATCTTCTTTTCATGCTAGATAGGATAAGAAATATTGGATCATTGATAGTGGATGCTCTAACCATATGACTGGAGACAAGAGTAATTTTTTTAAACTTGAAAGTATGGTGGAGGAATTGTTAGATTTGGTGATGATTCAGGTGCTAAGATATGTGTAATAGGTTTAATTAGTTTTGATGGCAAGCATAATATTGATGATGTTTACTATGTCAAGGGATTAAGGCATAACATCTTGAGTGTTAGACAAATGTGTAGCAAAGGATACAATTTTGTGTTTTAGGATAATGGATGTGAGATCAAAAAAGGGTCTGAATTTGTGATTGTTATTGGAAGGACAAATGGAAATGTTTATCAAATCAAGGGTGTCGATGGTCATTTCTTCATGACTTAGATTAATGAAATTTGTCTCTAGCACAAGAGGATGTGTCACATTAATTTTGATAGTCTAGTAAGAATTAGTTCAGTTCAAGTAGTAAGAGATTCTCCAAAGATTAAAAACCCTATCAATGTTGTCTACAAGGATTGTTATATTGGAAAGAAAACAAGAATTTTCAAAGGAAAAGAACAATCTACTACTATATTATTGGATTTGGTGCATACAAATATTTGCGTCCACACAAGAGTAAGAAGTATTCAAGGTGATAGGTATTTCATGCTTTTGATTGATGACTATTCTAGAATGACATGGGTTACTTTTCTTAAAGAAAAATACGAAGCCCTAGATAGGTTCAAAGCATTTAAAGTTATGGTTGAGAATGAAATGGACATGAAAATAGTGTTTAAGGTTTGATAGAGGTGGATAGTTTACCTCCAATGGATTTAACATGTTTTGTGAGAATCATGGCATAAAGAGGCACTTTTTTCCCCTAGAACTCCCCAACAAAATGGATTAGTTGAAAGAAAAAATGATATTGTTCAAGAAGCTACAAGGACTATGATGAAAGAAGCTAACCTACTAGAATTCTACTGGAGAGAAGCAATTCATACTATTGTTTATATACTTAACGTATTCCAAGCAATAGGAAACAACACAAAGACTCCCTATGAGTTGTGGTATGGAAGGATCCCTAATTTCAAGTACTTTAGAGTGTTTGGAAGAAAATGTTATATTAGAAGAGATAAATAAAACTTGGGAAAGTTTGATGCAAGGTCTGATGAAGGAATGGATATTCTACTAAAAGAAAAACCTACGAGTGCTACAACAAAAGATTGAGAAAGATTGTTGAGAGTGTAAGTGTTACTTAGGTTGATGAAGATTTTTAAAACTTAGTGGTGATAGATGAATATGAATCAAATGATCCTATTTGTAGAGAAAAAGAGAAATCTAAGGAAAAGGAAGTGCAAATTCAAGAGGAAGAAGCTTTGAAAAAGACCCGTAGAACCCCTAAGTATGTTTAAAAGAATCATTCTAAAGAAGAGATCATTGGAGACAAAAGAAAAGGTATATTTACAAGAAGGATAGCTACTAAAGAAGAGGTAGATATGTGTTTAATTTTTGAAGTTGAACCTAAAACTATGATTGAGGCATGCAAAGATGAACATTGGATAAAGGATATGGAAGAAGAACTACTACAGATTGAAAATAATCAGACTTGGGAACTTTTCCCAAGACTTGCAAACAAAAACATAATTGGAACTAAGTGGGTATTAAGAAAAAAATTGAATGGAATGGATAGGTGGTAAGGAACAAGGGGAGGCTTGTGTGTAAGGGCTACTCACTAGTTGAAGGAATAGACTTTGAGGAGATATTTGCTCCGATGGAAAGAATGGAGTCTATTAGGATGTTTTTAGCTTTTGCAACATGTAAAGACTTTAAATTTTATGAAATGGATGTGAAGTCTACTTTCTTGAATGGAGACTTGGAAGAAGAAATATACATGGAACAACCGGAAGGGTTTTAGTTATTAGACAAACTGAATATGGTATGTATATTGAAGAAGGCATTATATGGACTGAAGCAAGCTCCTAGAGCTTGGTATGCAAGGTTGGATAAGTATTTGATACAACAAGGATTCAATAAAGGTATTGCAGATAGTAATATTTACTTTAAAGTTGAAAAAGATCAAATCTTGATTGCGGTTGTGTATGTTGATGACATAATTTTTGGAGGCAATGAAGAGATGTGTAAGAAGTTCATAAAAGAAATGAAAAAAGAGTTTGAGATGTCTATGTTTGGGGAGATCAATTTCTTCCTTGTGCTAAACATCAATCAAATAGACAAAGGTATGTTTATTTCACAACCAAAGTATGTCAAAGAAATGTTGAAGAAGTTTGAAATGGAAGACTCTAAACCAGTATGTACTTCTATGGTTACTAGTTGCAAAATGAGAAAGAATGATAAATCTCCTAAGGCTGATCAGAGCAAGTATAGATCAATGATTTCTGGACTGCTATATCTAACTACTAGTAGACTGGATATCATGCATGTAGTTTATCTTGTGGATAGATTTCAAGAAGACCTTACAGATTCACATGTTGCAGGAGTGAAGAGGATATTTAGATACTTGAAGGGCACTCTAGATCATGGATTGTGGTATCCAAAGGATACTAATTTTACTTTTAGTTCTTACACAAATATAGATTGGGCTGATTGTGTAGATGATAGGAAAAGTACAAGTGGTGGTGCATTTTTTCTTTGATGTAGATTGGTATCATGGCTAATCAAGAAATAAGATTCAATATCTCTATTTACTGTAGAGGTTGAGTATATTGTAGCAACATCTCGTTGTACACAAGTGCTATGGATGAGGCAAACATTGAAGGATATCAAGTAGTTATGATGAACCCATTTCCCCACCCCTACCTTCCTTAATTTAGAGATATTATAGATCGATTCGAGCAAACCCCCCAAAGAGATCAATTTGAGAATATCGAGAGATTGATTCCATGCATCTTGAGAAATGAATTCTCCCCCACCCCTTACCTAGAATTCTTTAGATAACCCCACCCTTTAGGGGCACACATTAGGTTAGATAATTTTGGGATCAATTTAGGAAAAAATCCCCCGAGTATACTGCTATATCTTTTGTGATAATACAAATGCAATTAATATTTGAAAGAACTCGATAATGTATTCAAGGGAAAAATATATTTCAATCAGATGTCATTTTCTGAGCGAGAAGGTTGTGGAGAATGAAGTAATTTGAATATGTGTCTACAAAGGATTAGATTGCTGAAATATTCACTAAGGCTCTTCCTAAGGATACTTTTTGAGTATCTTCGGGAGAAGTTGGGGGTTATTGCCCCTCATTTCTAGAACTAGATGCATAAGGAGATGCATTATTCCAATGGATCTCAAGATTCATTCCTTGTTGTAGACTGATGTTGGTCGCTACCTCTTAGGGGGAGTAGGTAGTAGCATTGTTGTTTGTTGTATTCAGAAGGGTGTGTGTTTTCATTGTGTAGTGGTTGTTGATTTGGTGCAGTTTGGTGTGTGATCCTAAGGGGGAGTATATATAGTAGTAAAGAAAAGATGTTGCAGAGCAATAGAAAGAAGGGGTTTTGATGTCAAAGGGAGAGAATAAAAAATGAAAATAATTATTCCCTTTACCATTGATGTCAAAGGGGGAGAGAAATTCGTGTGAAAAAGAAAAAGTTATCAAGGGAGAGAAAGTGGAAAGAAAGAGTCATGTGAAAAAGAAGAAAGTCAAAGGAGAAAGAGTGTAATGAGTATATTGAGAAAAAAGAAAAGGGAATAGGTATGGAGTAGAGTTGTTGTATCTTTACTGGTTTTTCACATCATCTATTTCCATCAATGACAAAGGGGGAGATTGTTGCAAGTATGAGCAGCTAGGTCAGTGCAGGATCATGGGGGTCCAAACTAGGCCCTTAAGTGGCAATGAAAATTCAAAAAAATAGAGTTAGGCAACTTGACATAAAAATTTGAATAAGTTATTAACATAATTTGAAAAATATATAAGAACAAAATTTGTAGCAAATTGAATGTAGTTTTTAAAATACTATCCCTTTTTTAGAAAAAATGTAAATCTATTTGTTAAAAAATTGAAATTTTAATTTAGTAGTACTAAATTTTCAATAAAAAATAAAAAGGTGTATGTCTGACCAACCTAAGTACAAGCAAAAAATAATATATTTTTTTGAAACTTTCAATATAATTAGAGGACACATGCCCGGATATGGCACATCTTCTTTTTGTAATTTTTTTGCAAGTAAATAATTAGTTATGAATTTTTTTATTAAAGTTTTTAAAAATATTAAAACGTGTTTTTCTAACCACCATAACTTGGTCAAAAATTTATGATTTTTTTTTCTTTTTTATCCTATAGCATGGGAAGCATAGAATGTGAAGCATCTTTCAGATTCAAAAAATATGAAACTGTTTAAGAATTATGGATATTTTCCAATCAGCCTATCAATCAGGACTTTAGTCATAATGTATGTAGAAAATTCATAATAACTATCTATTTAATTCCAAGTAAGGAATATCTTATTATTTTGGAAAGTTGGAAATTTTCTCAATAAACCCTTTTCATTTCATCAAATTCAAATAAAAAAAGTCATCAACCACTTTTTTGTCATATTGCCACTTTTTGGACCCCCACAATCCTACACTCACCTAGTTAGTGTTGCCATTGATGTCAAAAATCCTATGTTGTCATTGATGTCTATTGTTGGATGATTTTTTTGCAAGATTGTGAGCGATTGATATTATCTATGCTTTGATTAGTTACATTATGTTGTCATTAGTAAAGCTATTGGTGTCAACCTCTAGTGTTGCTTTGATAGGCCTATGTGGTTGAGTTACTATGTTGTAGTTGGTTTGGTGGTGATGAGGAAGTGCTAAAGGTGATGAGGGTGTATCTCTGGTGCTTGGTTTCCAAGTGCTTTTGATAAATTTTGATAAAAAGAGGAAACAATGTGTTATAGTGGTGTCATGTGTTGTAGGGTTGTGTTCTAGTTTTTCTCCGCATTTCTTCTAGGTTGAAGATCTACCTATGCATTTTAGATATGTTGATCAGAGGTGTTCAGAGGTGTTGTATTCAATATTTGGTGTGTTATATAGCTATGCAGAAGGAGTTATGTTCACTAGTATGTGAACTGTGTATTATAGAGGTGTCTGAGAGAAATGTATTCACTCTATTTTTCTCTATAAAATGGTTTCAAGTTTTGTGGATTTCAAGGTGTTTTTATTGTGTTGGTATCTTTGTTCAATCAATATGGTTTGAGGTTTGGTGCTTCGAAAGTTAATTTCTCAAATAACAATGAATTAGAGAATTATCTGAGTGTATTGGGTGTGTACATTCTTGAGGTGGAAGTTGTTACAAAGGATTTTGTTGAATGTCAAAGTGTTGGGGGAATATTCTACATCATGTTCAAGTGTGGTGAGTGGTTTGCAAGTCATCCTTGGACTTAAGGAAGTGTGTACTTAAAAATTTAATGGTATTTGCAAGGGTAACAACTGACCTGGTGTTTACACTAATTGTGGTGGGTATCTATTGTTTAGAGAAGCATGTGGTTGATTGGTGTTGTTGATTTGGTTCCTAGATAAGGTATGATGTGGTCCGTTTTCACTTCTATCCACCACGAACGTGTTTTGAAATCAACCTAATTTGAATTTGCACAGTTGAGGTGAATAGCCAACCTTGGAGAATGTTTCAAAGTTGAAGAAGGTATAAATATGAGTTGAGTTGTTGAGGGATGACAAGATAGATGTGAGAGATGCTAATGATGGAAATTGCAAAGTTATAGAGTGTCAAATTGAGAAGTGTAGTGTGAGCTTTCATGTGTTAGATTACTGGATGTAGTGAGCAGAAGGTGTCAACAATTATTTAATCAGGTTGCAAAGGTGTTAGTGACATTGTGGTGGATTCTTTATTGCATTGAGATAGTTTTCTCTGTGTAACATTTCTTTTTTATCTTCTTTTCTATTCTAGCAGCGAGCCTTTCTTTCCTTGGGTAGTGAGCCCTATTGTATTTGATATTGATATTACTTATATTATGAGCTAATCCTCATCATGGTTTTCCCCTTCTTGGGTTTTCCATGTAAATTCGGTGTTTTCTTGTGTATGGTGTTAAGTTGTTTCAATTTTTGTTATTTTCTCTTCACGCTAAATCATCATAATAGATTTAAGGGTTTAAGGAATGAATGTGGATCTGAATGTTAATGAGGTTTTTAATGTTTTAAGGTACAATTGATTCACCCCCCTCTCAGATTTCTTGTGCATTCAACACATCTCTCTACCTACCTCTCCCTCTATA
>VDFB02047230.1:554585063-554601184 GCA_007258455.2 Sequoia sempervirens | reverse complement strand
TCCTCCCTATCTCTATCTATCTCTCCCTCCCTCTCTCCCTAATTTTTCTGTCTCATCTCTCTCTCTATCTATCTATCTCACCTCTCTTTCTCTCTCCTTCCTTACCTATCCCTCCCTCTCTAATATCTATCTCCCCTCTCCCTCTCTCTACCCTCCATCAATCCCTCCATCAATCCCTACCTCTCTCTCTATATTTCTTTTTATCTCCTCTCTACTTCTCTCTATCTCACCACTCTCACTCTCTCTATCTATCTCACCACCCTCTATCTCTACTTCTATCTATCTCACTTATACCTCTTTACCTCTCCCTCCCTCCCCTTTTTCTCTTCCACCACTCATATATATAGATTGTGCATGAGATGTTGTTATAAAGATTGGATGAACCGAATCGCGCGTCGATCTTTCTTCAGGCGACATCAAATCCATGAGGGAGAGATAGAGAGAAAGAGAGATTCAAAGAGAGGGATAGGTAGAGAGGGAGAGGAAAGATAGAAACAGGGAGAGGAAGGGAGAGAGAGAGAGGTATGGAGATAGTGAGAGAGAGAGGTATATAGCATAAAATATAAATAATGAGTGAGATGGAGAGAGAGGGAGAGAGAAAGATGATACAACCTATTGATTGCTAAAATTTGACCTCTTGATTATTGAAATTTTACATGTTGATTACTAAAATTTTACTAAGTCTAAAAAATTATAAGATCTTCTAAAAATAGAGATCTAAAACCACTCTCAAACATCATGAAACTATATACATGAAATATAACTTAACTAAATGTTTATTTCATTTATATAGTTTCACTAACAAAGAAAGAGAAAGAAAAAGATAAATAAAAAAGAAAGAGAAAGCAAATGCATTCTAAAAGGTCACCATTCACATTTACAAAGCACCAAATTTGGTGATTTCCAAACAATCTTGGTATGACCAAGCCTTAGGATTGATCATTCAATCCATTTGGAAAGTGCCAAATTTGGTGCTCACCAAATGTTTAATTCAGGTAAAAAAAAAAAAGTGACATCTTAATTGACTCACAAATTTGTGCACTTACCCACCCCTTATATATCTAAGGTTTCTAGCCATTTATCTATAGGGGTTGAAAAACATGCCAATTCCCACCCAACTTGACTTTCTATTCCTTTGCACAAGAAAAAATTCATGACTTAGAAATATTTATTTCTAATAATCTATCAATAAATCATGTTAAGAAAAAGGTAAATATCACTAAAAATTTTGATTCTCTATTTTATAATGAAATAACTACTATAAGCCATCATATCATAACATTAGATACCGAACTAAGCCAATTTCAAATTAATCTAACTAGAATGGAGATTAATCTAGAGTACCTAAGAGAAGAATAGAGAGACAATAATAATAAGCTACAAAGTGATTTTACTGATAAAAAGGCTATACTAGATCATGTATTCAAGAAATTGTTGAAAATAAGAGTTTGTGTACAAAAAATTAGAGTCACTCAAGTAGAAAAGGGTAGCTCTAAAGAAAAAATATTTAAAAAAATTATCTCCCAAAACCAAACTTAATTATCCAAAGAAGAAAAGGATTATTTGATGATCATGAAGAAAAATCTAATCCCAAACAAATAAAAAAAAATAAGTAGTTGAAAAGAAAGACTAGCGTGAACAAATAGGAATTATAAAATATATGCCAAAACCAGTCTTTTCTAAACAATATGAAAGTTCAAAATAACTAAATTTATCATCTAGGTATTATAATAAATTGCATATTTGAAAAATAAAAATATAATTTTATTGAGAAGATTTAAATAGGAACAATAAAAGTATATATAAATAAGCTCAAATTAAATGATACATGTGATCAAACAACTAAATAGAACATGAAGATGCATACATAAAAAATAATAACTCAACACCATATTTACATGAAGAAAATATTTTTGAAGTAAACTCGATCATTAAAGAGATATCAAATCTTATATTAATCTTAACAACAATATTACAACAATATAGTCCACTCAACCTTCTTTAGTTTAACAAATTATGGTGATTTAATAATACTTCACCTACATGACACTATGAGACCTCTATCTTATACACCTAAAATATAGAACAAAGTAAACAAGAAACCACAAAATGGTTTACATGCAAACTAGTGACCACCAAAATGATGGTCCACAAGAAAACCCCATGCCCCACTATGTATTGAAATGTGTACCTAAAATACAAACCAACTAGTGACAATATATTTCACTCTTCCCAATGTAACTCTTACTATTGACCTTTTGCTATGACCTCCTCATTCGATTTCAATACAATGATTTCCCAAGTATCTCTAGATCTTCATTTGTAGCTCAAAGAACTTTCTCCATAATAATTTATACCTCTTAGCCTATATGTTCTTTAAATGTATCACACTATAAAAATTTGAAGCTCATTTTTCACTTTTGAAGAGGTCTTTCAGGTTTCTAACAATCTTCAAATTAATGGACAATCATTTATTGTATCTATCTTGTCAATATTTTTTTTTAATTCACTTAAACAAGAGCTTTGGACCAAAAATTACACCCTCTAGAAGGTATTTGGAGAAAAAAATATTAGACATAATATAGCAAGTGAATATCAAATTAATCATAACATTTTTCCACTTAATATGTACATTACAATGACATAATAATAAATTTAAAATGAATCAATAACTAAAAGAGGAAAGGAACATGGCCTCTCTACACCGAATAAGTTTCTCTATACTTTCTTATTGAGAGAACCTACAAGACTAACCAAAGCATAATAATATATATTATGACTCTACCACCATCATCCATCTCATGAATAAAATAATATTGAACCTCAATGTGATTTGGGCATGAATGGTACAATAGGTTCTCCACCAAATAGATAAAACATTGGCTATCACATCTGTTAGGAATAGGATCATAAAGAAATATACAATAAATGAAAGAAAAAATAAAATATAAGATAACAAAAAACATAGAGACAAAAATGTACATGATTCACCCAATGTGGGCTATATCCATGGACAAAAAGCTAGTCCTTCCTCTATTTTGTCTAGTACTATGAAGGGATATAAACTACAACACATTAATTACAACTTCCCTTCTCTCTATCACAATATCCTCAAAATACAATACAATGCAATACTCAACCATAACACAATTCCCTCATAAAAAGGGTTTCATTCTAGGGTAATAAAATCCAACATAATCTATACCATTATATATGTGATCTAATGATAAATGTTCCATATTTATAATGAACAATTAAATATAAATATATATTTTTGGGGAATTGCACCCCCTGCACCCCATGTTCTATAAATATTAACCAATAAGATCAGGCTCCATAACCAACATCTTTTCATGATAAGTTTATAGTCAATACAAATAATTCAACATAATCTATGTAACAAGACTATCTACTTAAAAGCATGTGTAACAACTACATGCACTCTACTTTTTTCATGGATAATACAACTATAGATTATTGTTTACTCATCCATTTATTTCTCCAAAAAATAGAGTGAACCCATAACAACTCATGGATCTCTTATTGTTCAAATTATTGGTCCAATCTAAGTCAATAAACCCTTATATATATGAAGAAAGTTTCCCATGTACCATTAGTGTCATAATATAAAATATATTAATGAGAGAGAGAGAAGTAGAGAGGTTGAAAGAGGGAAGGAGCGAGGGAGGGAGAGAGAAAGAGACATATAGGGATAGGTTAGATAGAGCGAAGTAGAGAGAAAAGGTAGGTGGAAGGAAGAGAGAGAGAGAGAGAGAGAGAGAGAGAGAGAGAGAGAGAGAGAGAGGGAGAGAGAGAGGGAGGGAGAGAGAGAGGGGGGGATAGTTGAGATAGATAAGAAAGATACAAAGAGGTAAGTAGAGAGAGGGTGGGCTAACACACACACACACATATATCTATAGAGAGAGAGAGCTAGATGGACATGCAGAGAGTTAGTTCTTGAGCTAAAGGGATAGAGAGTTAGATAAAAAAAATGGAGATAGTGAGAGAGAGAGAGTTCTAAAGCATAAGATATAAATAATGAATGAGATAAAGAGAGAAAGATGATACAACTTGTTGACTACTAAAAATTTTAATTTGGATTATTCAAATTGATTACGTTGATTTGATTGAAATTTGACTATCTAAAAAATTATAAGATCTTCCAAAACCTAGAGATCTGAAACCACTCTCAAACATCTTGAAACTATATATATGAAATATAACTTAAATAAATGTTTATTTCATGTATATAGTTTCACTGATAGAGAAAGAGAAGGAAAAAGATAGAGAAAAAAAGAAAGAG
The DNA here is from genome assembly GCA_007258455.2 of Sequoia sempervirens. Classification (NCBI taxonomy): domain Eukaryota; kingdom Viridiplantae; phylum Streptophyta; class Pinopsida; order Cupressales; family Cupressaceae; genus Sequoia; species Sequoia sempervirens. Next base: position 554,596,881 of record VDFB02047230.1, on the reverse strand, counting down.
AAAGAAAATGCATTCTAAAAATTCATCATTCACATTTAGCAAGCATGAAATTTGGTGCTTGCTAAATAGGCTTGGTATGACCAAGCCTTAGAATTAGTCATCCAATCCATTTGGCACTCACCAAATGTTTAATTCGGGTAAAAAACAAAAGTGGAATCTTAATTGACTCACAAATTTGTGCTCTTACCCAACCCCTATATATATTTGGGGTTTCTAGCCATTTATCTTTAGGGTGTCGGTGAATGTGCCAATTCCCACCCAAATTGACTTTCTATTACTCTGCACAAGAAAACATTGATGACTTAGTAATAGATGTTACTAATAATATATCAATAAGTCAAGATGTTTAGAAAAAGTTAAATAGGACTAACAATTTTGACTCTCAATTTTATGATGAAATAACTATTATAAGGCATCATAACATAACTTTAGATACCAAACTAAGCCAATTTCAAAATACTAAAACAAGAATGGAGATTAATCTAGAGCACATAAGAAAACAATAGATAAAGAATAATAATAAGCTACAAGATGAGTTTATTGATAAAAAAAGGCTATGCTAGATCATGTATTTGAGAAATTATTTAAAATAAGAGATTGTGTAAAAAGAAATAGAGTCACTCAAGTAGAAAAGGGCAGCTCTAAAGAAATAAGATTAAAAAAAAATTCTCTCCCAAAACAAAACTTAATTATCCAAAGAAGAAAAGGATTATTTTATGATCTTGAAGAAAAATCTAGTCCCCCCACAAAAAAAAGTTGTTATTGAAAAGAAAGACTAGCATGTAGAAATAGGAAATACAAAATAAATGTCAACAAAACCCTATATATATGAAGAAATTTTCCCATGTACCATTAGTCTCATAATATAAAATACATTAATGAGAGAGAAAGAGTATGATAGAGATGAAGAGGATAGAGAGAAAATAGGAGGTAAGGAGGAATATAGATAGGTTGTGATAGAGAGATGAGATAGAGAGAAGTAGGGAGGTAAAGAGGAATATAGATAGGTTGAGAGAGGGAAGGAGCAAGGAAGGGAGAGAGAATGAGGTATATATATATATATACAGAGAGAGAGAGATAGAGAGAGAGAGAGAGAAAAGGGGGATGAAAGGGGGTGGCTAATGTGTTCACCAAAATGAAGATGAGACAAACCTCTTTTCCTAATTTCATTCAATCATGTAATATATAGAAGGAAAATATGAAAACAAATAGAATCAACTATGAAAAATGTAGATTTGTTAATGATAAAAAGATGTGTACCTTTCACCAAAAGCTTCTCCAAATGGCTCAATAGGGACTAATATTCTTATCTAGGTGTATAGGTCTTGTGTAAGGGTTTTGGGGTAGAATTTGAGATTCTTTGTTGATTGTCAAGGACCTATAGAAAGGTGAAAAAAAGGGTGTGTTGGGACTAATACGCCTAGTTGGGCATATGAGTCCCACTCTTCCTTTTTGAAAAAGAAGAATCTAAAACTATTCTCCTATCTCTGCACTTCCTTCCTATGTCTTTCAAACTTTTCTTTCAAATCCAAACCTATGAAAAACCTGCAAAATAAAAATGTTGGGTTAATTGTTTATGGGGGTTTGCCTTGGTCAAACCCCTAGTTTGGTAATTAAACCTTGATAAAAAAATCATAGATCTTGTTGGTTCCCAAATCAACAGATCCACTAAATCCTATAAGTAAGCCACATTTCATGCTTAGGTCTAGTGTAGGATTTGGCCAACAAATAGGAAATGAGATTGGAACACATTTCCCTCGCACTTCAAGCTTTGTAGGACCTAGGAGGGTGACCCTTTTAGAAACACCTAAAGATTCAGAAACACACTCAATAGGGTATAGCTTAACAAATAATTCTCTCACAAGAATATGCAAAGAAACATGAAATATCACTCAACATTGGCTAAGACATTGGGAAAATTTCATTAACTAGCATGGAGAACATGGTAAATACCAATAACCCATAAAATAGGAAAAACATAATTGAATGGTTTAAAAGTTTCTAAACCAGATTTGGGTAATAACATAGATCAATGCCTAATCCTAAGGTATGGAGTCAAATCTAAGATCATGAGTGCAAATTTAAACAACTTATCTCAAACTAGTGGCCCTTTAACATTAATGCCTTACATTAATGTAACCTCTCATATTATTGCATAATCATACTTAAAAAATCCATTTCATTCCCTCAAACCCACAGTAATTTGCACACAAAATTTAATTCTTTGCTTGAAGAAACCCATACACAAATTACACAACTATAGAAAGATTGTAATGAAAAATCAACATATCCTTGATATATTTAATCCATATGCAATTTGAGAATACAAAATGGAGACAACTTCTGCAATATTTTCATTAATATGTTCAAACTAATTGACACTGTTGTAGAAATCTGTACATTCATTCAATATAAAAAAAACTTTAGCCCCAACTAAGAATTTTCTATTTTCTTCTCCTAAATCAGAAGTTTAGAACCCCTACAATTGAGATAGAAGGAGAAGATATAGAAGAAGAAGAAGCCCTAAAATCCATTTGCAATTGAAAAATGACAACATTTCTCCCCTTTGATCAATAACTTCCTTTGCTCCCAAAAAACTTCAATCTGTACCTTACCTTCACTCACTTTATCATTCACCTTCCTATGAAAAAATTTCACATTTCACCCTATTTTACCCACAGCTGGATTTGTTTTTGTCTTTCCTATGAAAGATCTTTTATTCTTCTCACTTTGCCTGGCTGCACTATAATTTTAATTCCTAGCAAATAAAATATTCCAACTTTTATAATGGAGGCCCTTAATAATATTTTTTAAATTTCCATCATGTTGCATGAAATTCTCACCCGTGCCCATCATATTTCCATATTTTATTTGAAATATTTTCCCCTTAATGATGAAGGAATTTAAATTTTTCCTTAGGTAAAATATTTTACCCATACCCCCATCCTCACCATTTTGCATTTAAAAATTTAAAAAACTTTTCTTTTTAATTGGTGAAGACTCCAATTTATTCACCAAGTACATTTTAAATCACCATCAAAATAACACTTAAGAAATGACCTTTAAAAAAATATCACCAGGCCCACATTGAAGCCACCCCACACACCCCGCAACACTCTTGCAGACATCATCCTCCATCCCCCGAGGTTAGTGGGTTAGGGTGGAGATGCGTCCACATTGCCTGATCCAAGTTGATTGTTAACTCATCCATGCCCTAGCTCTTCACTGTTCCTCACATTTTTTCTACTATTCAATTTCTTGTCTCTTTGTTTCCATTTTGGATGTCTCTGTCCCATCCACACAACTCTCCCCTTATAGCTCCCATCTGCTCTGACTTCATTAAGTACTTTCTTTGTTATTAATACAACACATTACCACCGTTGGATGTTCTTTCTATCCCTACTTATTGACTCTACAATTTCAATGATATTACCTCCTCTGCGGTGACTGAACCCTTGCTTGCCACAACAAACACTCCTCTTGGTTTTCTCCACTTTTCACCTCTATTCACAACTAATTTTTGCATATTTCTTTGTGCTTGGTCACTCCCTACAAGAGACTCTTGTCTCTTCTTCTTCAGAGGTTGAACCTGATATCTGGATTTACTCTCCAAATCCTCTCTGCAGAATGTGACTGAACCCTTTTTCTTTCTACACTTATCCCTTTTGTATATGAATGAAGCAATTTACATTTCCCACAGAATACCAAATGACCCGAAGATGACCAAAATCCAAAAGACTTCATTCAAGGTGCAGTCGAATCTTCTCCATGATTCATATTCTATTGGGCTTCAAGCAAGTTGATTGGAACTTATACTCCTCCACGCCCAATCTCACTCTCGGCCATACATTATTTTTAACCCATGGTGGAAATGATCTCCTATTTACTCATGGTAAACAACTCCAGGTAGTTTGAAAACTATTATATAAAATGCAAATGAACATTATGAAATAAATTCAACAATATCCTTTTCTCATGTTCCTGTCCATATAATAGTTTGACAACTATAAGCAACAAAAAGTATATCAAATTTCACCCATGCATATAAAAATTACACCCCTTCATGCAAGCGATAAGTCATTACTCCCATACACCAAAGCACTGCCATGCAATATCGACATAAAGACAATATGGTTTGCACCATGTAACAAGTTCATACTTGTGCTTCAGGAAATAAGTGTGTTCACTCACCAACATAGGAAACCAAGATGCATCAAATGACACCCACAACTCATCCAACAATTAGATAATCATGGTATTGAAATGTTCAATGACATCAGACCAACATCAAGTGTCCTATTGGCATAGTACCAATCCCCTCATATGCTTTCCAAATATCCTGTACTTGCTCAATCAACCAAACATGATTAAATAGTGACTCAATTCACTTCCTTAGTTTCTATTTGATTATAAAAAATATATATGAAAGAAGATTCGTGCCCCCTATATTGGCCTTATTTTTATTCTTTTAGGAACTTTAAAATTCATGAACTGTTGCCCTCTTGACTAGTAAGTTGTTCTCAACTTGTGTGACACATGTCGGGTCCCCATGTGGGCCCGACTAAAAAAAATTTGTTTTGAAACAAAATTTTATCCTAAATTGACTTGAGGTTTCCTTTGAGTGCATCTAGCATGAAAAATTGAAGTGGGTTTTCATTAAAATTTATTGTCTAGCATATTTGCATAGTGATAAAAAATAGCCAGGTGGGCTATAGAATCACCCTAGAAAAATAGTCAAACAACCTCCTAGAGCCATGAAAATGCACAAGCATGCAAAATTTTGACCCAAGAATTTATTGCAAAAAATAGCTTGGAAAAATTCATCTCGAGGTGCAATATAATCATTGACAAAGTGGCTCACTCAAAATTTTCTGCAACTGCACCTATCAAAAACCAATTATGGCTCACCAAATCACCATCTAGAAAAATATCAAATCACCCCTTGGGAAGCTACCACTAGGAACACTAGGTCATTTAAGTCCATTGAGTATGTGCGCAAGAGGGTTTTCCTTCAATCCAAATTCTTCACAAGATATTAAGGATCAAAGTTGACCTCCTTGAAGCATTTCTAGAAATGTAAATTTAAAAATAGAACAAATTGCATTTGCTTTTGACCTAGTAAAAAAATAAAACTTGATCCCATCACTCTGAAACCAAACTAGGGAGCATATGAATGTGATGGGAATTTAGGGCATGAATCCATTTTCCATGAGAATCATTCAATTGTGAAATATCAATCTAAACTGGAGGCCACTTCGCAGGACTGGGAGTTTGTAAGTACAGCAAAACAATCCCAGAACCCTCTAGCTTTGTGTTTCAAAACCATGTCAAAACTCATCATAGGAAGCTGAAATCAGGCATACATGTTCAAATACATCAAATGAATACACTCACCAAGGGATTTGGCATGAAAATCAACTGGCTCTGAATTATGACCCTCTAAAGTAGGTCACTGGGGCATATTTTTCAAGGGAACTTCTGAGTGTGCAAAGGAAATTTTTTATCATGGGAATTTCAAATTTACAAAATTTGAAGGTGCCATCAATGGCTCCAACTGGGGAAGAATTCCCCTTGCAGGCTTCATGAGATTCCAAATCTCTAGGGAGAAGACCAAGTGCCAGAACCATTGGGAAACAAAGGCTTTATTCAAATTTTTAAACCTTATTTGATGGCCCCATGCCACCAAATGAAAAGAACCAATGTTTGCCTCTTTCAAACACCATCCTGTTGAAGGAACCAATCTCCCTTAATCCATACTTGCCTCTATCACACCACAAAAGCATGAGTGACTCCATTTTTGCAAAAAAATTGTCAGGCTGCCTTTGTACAACTTGAAACTTGCTCCCTATTTAGCTTTGTTGTCACATGACAACCAAATCACATAGGCCATATCACTTCCAATCTCTTCATTTTTTGATTTTGTAGCAAGTGATAACATATGAGGATAATGATCAAGACTACATGAATACGCAGTCTTATCACATTTACTAACCCCCTCATAATGATCATGCTCAGAGAAGATATCATACCTCAAAAACAATGTGCAATCCTCCTGTGTGTTGAGAAAATAATTCTCACATATTGGTAACTCCTTCAACTAAATTACATCACAAGCAAGTTGATCATCATACCAACAACACAGACCAATCAGGTTATCATATTTCTCAAGGTTTTGAAAACTTGACTTATCAACATCCACAAGTCCATTTTCCACATTCAAATCATAACATTCAGAAAGGTATCAATATCCCAAACAATGTTGTCCACTTTAGGTTCATAAACAAGACTGTCAACACTCATTTTATCACACAAAAAGGCTTCAAGTGTAGGTTCATATGACTAAGAATCTTCATTTGCAACAAATTCATCATAGTGAATGTTCAAAACACATTCACTATTGCAAAGAGTATCCCACTCAACATTACCTCCTACTGCACCAACATGAAAATCTAAAGCATACTACTCATGAGAAGGACTATAAGTTGTAGATCTAGAAAAAATGTTCTCATATGCATGCATATGATTGACACAATCACATTCTTGAAGTGAAAACTCATCATAAAGAGCTTCATTGGCTATACCAATATCTGTCTCTACCTTTTCACTTTCATATACAATCACATTTGTGCTATTCTCATGCAAACATTTAGTGATAACTTCAAAACCAGCAAAAGGAATGGAAGAAGGTGAAGATCCAAACAAGAAAAGAGTTCCTTTTTCATCACTTACATTACCAACATATGCATGCTCCTCATAATCAACTACCTGAACTGATTCATCCAATGAATCTCTTGCATACATATCTCCTTCCTTGTTCATACTACTGCAACAATCAACAGGGTCACATTCTTCACTATCAAACTGAAAATCATCTATTTCTTCATTGTAGTTGCTTGTGGATGATCTCTCAAACTAAAATTTATTACACATTTTGTCATTTGCATCTAATACACTAGCATTCTCAAAAGAATTTCCTAAATCAGAAAACTCCTTTGTCTCATCATCATGGAAGCTTGTATCAATGCCACACTCACTTGTAGAAGAGGTAGGACCGAGTGTACCATAGCATTGTTGATTACATATATCTTCTTCAAAAAGTAAATTCAATTCATATCCCTCATCATGCTCTTGTCTAAGAGAACTTGGAATCCCATTGTTCTTCACAATTCCACACTGATTGCTTGAAGGGAAAAAATAATTAGCATAGTTTGAACTGAGATGATCATTTAGGAAATTATCTGCATCATTGCAGCCTTCATCTAATATAGAAAAGTGGCTCTCTATTTCTATATTTTCAGAGCAAACAGAAGAAACTTCATATGTTTCATTCATTTCATCATGACTATTATGGCTGCAATCTTCATCTAGGTATGTTTTCTCTATGAGTTGATCATAAAAGGAATCTTCATCACTACATGATGCATTATCATTGTCTTCTGCTATACCATCTAGATCTATTTGATCAAGTATGGAAAAATTACCATCACATAGTCCAGTTAGGAAACCACTTCCAAACTACTCTATCATTTCTTCAATCATTGAAATCCATTGATATATGCACTTAAGGTTAGGGGGCTTCAAATAAGCTAGCCAGGTACCTAGACTCGACACAAGTCTTTTCTAGAAAAAATAAATACATAGTGATTCATCAGGTCTATCTACTATTGGTATAGCAAACAAAATTCTCATGAACCTATCATGAAAATAATAGGAGGATTCATCCTCATATATCTTTATATCATGCAATGCATCAATAGGTGACATGGATTCAATCTTTCCTTCAAATTTCTCTTCAAATTCTTCTTGAAAATTCAAGTGTCTATGGTCTAACAATCACACATTGTCTGTTGATATTCCTTCAAACCGATCAATGAAAAGTATTCTAAACTCTTGGCATGAACATATGGAATGCATTGGTAAGCTAGAAAACCAATATTTTGCAACATTTTCTAAAGTTCTCACAAAAAAATCATGATAACATCCTCATGATCTACCTCATAGTCATTCATTAAATTATTGAATTCTTGTAGATGCCTACTTACTAATTCAGACTTCTCACCATTGAATCTTAGTATTTTATATATGATTTTAGATGGAATGACATTTGGGTAGCCATTAATGCCACTGAAATTGATGGATCTATATCTTTTAGTGTTAAAACTTCTTTGAAAACCTGGCTGGGGCTGATCATAAACCATGGTTGCACTAGGAACCATACAAGGATGCATATGTTAATGCATTTTGATATCCCTTTTCAAAAACTTTCACAGTAATACAACAATTGTTCACATAGTTCCTAGCTTCCTTATACAACATATGACCTTAAACCCTTTAGAAAGTATGACATCTGGTTTCAACTATGTTTAAGGTCTATTCACTGTGAGTAACTCTAAGAAAAACAAGCATACTTATACATAGTGCTAAATGCAACTTTTATCACAAAAGTATGCAAATTCAGTATTGTTATCCTTTCACTTTCTTAGTGCTATTTTACTCAATAGTGAACCAAATTATTCAAGACTTTCAAATATAGTTTTCACACAGAAATTTTTTGAAAAACAAAAAGTGAAAAATACCTGGATATGTTGCAGCTACTGCAAATTCTTCTTCCTGACTGAAAATATTTGTAGATCTGAAACTGCATTCACATCTTCATTAGGTTATTTTGATAGATTCCCCACCTCTCTTCACATAGAACTAAACTTCAAGCAGTATGAAGCTCTTTCAAAGATGAATTTCCTTCTGAGTTCCTTTCACCAGTAGAGCACCACAGATCATGAAAATTTTAGGTTTACAACAACAATTTATTTCTCCAAGTATGAATTCCTTGAATATTTGAACCAAATTTTTTGATCAACAAATAATATGACTATGAAATATCAGTTTGCAATTGGAGATTCAAAGTTCTCCACAACAGAGTCACCAATCTATTGGTTCCCAAATCAATAGATCCTCTAAATCCTAGAAGAAAGCCACATTTCATGCTCAAATCTAGTGTAGGATTTGGCCAACAAACAATAAATGAAATTGGAACTGTACCATAGATTTTGGCATCCAAGGTCTTCTAGTGCTTCTAGGGTTTTTCACCTAAAAGGAGAAAGAAGGGCCAAAATGCTCATGTCTACACTCAAAGTCAATGCAATATGGATGGAATATGTCTAATAAACTAATTTAAATGCATAAAACTAATGAAGGGTATTGATTATTAACCAAATACTATTGAAATACAACTTGTTTCAAAACACATTGTGTAATGCAAGAACACCTAGAAATGAATGCAAATTGCAACATAACTTGACAAAACTGAAAGTGTACACCTAGAATATGGATGGAGACTAGAAATGAATTCTGGAATACTATTGATGTTGATATTTAGGCCTAGTGGGACTCATTTTCCATTTTGGGTGAATCAGTCCCAGTTCTACAAAATTATTTCGAAACCTGTTTCAGACAAAAGGGTATCTAAAAATGTAGAAAACCAAAAAATTACCTTGGATTGGGACTCATTCACCACCCATGGTGAATGAGTCCACTTTTGAATTTAAAAATATTCAAAAGTGGAATCTAGAGCTTTCGGTCTACACTTTGATTCTCTACAGGTGTTTGCTTCCGAAACTCTGATTTTCGGGTATGAAAGTGAGTTTTTGTTGATATTTTGACTTGATCAATGAATATAAGACTTAAAAAAAATTGCAAAGCAATCTTCAATAATTTTTAAGCTTCTAAGAGACCTAACTATACAAACACAAAAGACAAGAAGGATAAATCTTGAATGTTAGGGCATAAGGGGTTTTCCTTGGTCAAACCTCTTTCAGGTAATTAAACCAAAATGATGAAAGAATGGAATAAAACATGCAATAATATAATTTATTACCTTTGCATGATGTTTGATCCTGAATATCTATAACAAAACATGAAGAATCTTCCCTTGAATGTCTAAAAATTGATGTCTTAGTGCCTTGAAATGGTGAATCAATGACTTGTTTGTCTTGAGATGGAAGAATGATGGATGAATAATGAAGAATAGATCTGATTTAGGGTTTAGAGAGGTGATTTTATAGGCAATCCACCTTAGTATCCCAAAAATTGGATCCCTAAGGCTGACATGTGAAAATAATAATAAACTTAAATTTCAATATTTCCTACTCAAAGGTAAAAAATGAGCCAAATGGGACTCATTCGCCACCCATGGTGAATGGGTCCCATCTAGATGGGATTGATTCACCATGGATTGTGAATGGGTCCCAGAGGGGCCATTTTGATAGCTAAGATACTAGGAAGTTAAGAAATAAGGTTTATATTGTAACTTTGCAAGGCATTTTATTAAATATTGCCTCAGGATGCACAATATGGGGTAATAGTGGCCTATTAGTGATGATGTAAAGGTAAATTAGGGATTGGGACACATAATTCAATGCAAAAGTGTGATTAAGTACACTTTACAACACTAAAATGAGGTCCACATAGCCTAGGAAAGGCACAAGAACAAATGTGAATGTGCAAGACACATTACAACACTAGTTTAACATTAAGTTTAATTCAAAAACCTTCTAGATTGATGTGATAATGTTATTAAATATATTTTATAATGTTGAATTAGGGAGAAATGGGTTCATTAAGTCTAGAAAATCATGAAAGTCCTTTACAACACCTTTACAAGACATCAACAAATGCATGTTATTCAATTTGCAAGGGTCCAAGACGTAGTATGGATGCATAAAATGCCTCAAAACACTTGAATAAAGCCCTCATTAAGTCCAATTTATCATGAATTATTCCCATGTCAAGCAAGTTTCCTTTTTTCTATGGTACAGGAACACATTTCCCCTACACTTCAGGCTCTGTAGGACCTAGAGGGGTGACCCTTTTAGCAACACCTAAATATTTAGACATACACTCAATAGGCTATTGCTTAATAGATAATGTTGTCACAAGAATATTCTAATAAACACGAAATATCACTCAACATTGTTTAAGATATTGGGCAACTTTCATTAACTAGCATGGAGAACATGGTAAGTACCAATAACTTGTAAAATAGGAAAAAGAATTGAATGGTTTAAAAGTTTCTAAACCAGATTTGGGTAATATCATAGATCAATGCCTAATCCTAAGGCATGGAGTCAAATCTAAGATCATGAGTGCAAATTTAAACAACTTATCTCAAAATAGTGGCCCTCTAACATTAACACCTTACATTAATGTAACCTCTCATAAAATTGCATAATCATTCTTAAAATATCCATTTCATTCCCTCGAACCTACAATAATTTGCATACATAATTTGATTCTTCACTTGAAGAAACCCATACACAAATTACACAACTACAAAAAGATTTCAATTACAAATCCACATATCCTTGATATATTTAATCCATATGCAATTTGAGAATACAAAATGGAGACAACTTCTGCAATATTTTTATTAATATGTTAAAACTCATTGACACTGCTATAGAAATTTGTACATTCATTCACTATAAACAAAACTCCAACCCAAACCAAGCATTTTCTATTTTCTTCTCCTAAATCAAAAGTTCAAAACCAATAAAAATGAGATAGAAGGAAAAGATATAGAAGAGAAGAAGCCCTAAAATCCATCTGCAATTTACAACTCACAACATTTCTACCCTTTGATCAATAAATGCCTTTGCTCCCAAAAAACTTCAATTTTCACCTTTCCTTAACTCACTTTATCATTCACCTACCTATGAAAAAACTTCACATTTCAACCCTTTTTACGTGCAGGTTAAGTGCATGGATCTGTGACACAATTTTGGCTCTTAAGATGCCACTTTTTTTTTTTGAAATCAACAAA
>VDFB02047230.1:554451661-554582075 GCA_007258455.2 Sequoia sempervirens | reverse complement strand
GGGTTTAAGGGTTTAGGGTTTAGGTTTTACAATTTAAGAGTAGAGGGTTTAAGGGTTTAGGGTAGATGGTAGAGAGTTTAAGGGTTTAGGGTTTAGGGTTTAAGGTTTAATTGTTGAAGGTTGAATGGTTTAAGGGTTGAGGGTAGAGGGTTGAGGGATTAGGGTTAATGGTAAAGGGTAGAGGGTATTGTGTTGTAGGTAGAGGGTAGAGGGTTTAAGGGTTTTGTTTTAAGGGTTTAGGGTTGAGGGTTTAGGTATCACATCCCTCTATCTCCCACTCCCTCTCTCTCCCACTCCCTCTCTCAGGTCTTCCCCCCCACCCTAACTAAATAAGAGAGAGGGAGGGAGGGAGGGGGTTGAGGGTTGAGGGTTTAGAGTTGAGGGTAGAGTGTTAAGGGTTAAGGGTTAACAGTATAGGGTAGAGGGTTTAAGGGTTTAGGGTTTACAATTTATGGTTTACGGCCTAAGGGTACAAAGGGTTTAATGGTTTATGGTTTATGGTTGAGGGATTGAGGGTATAGGGTTGAGGGATTATAGGAAGAGGGTTGAGGGTTAAGGGTAGAGGGTAGATGGTTTAAGGGTTTAGGGTTTAGGGTTTTAAGGGTTTGGGGTTTAGGGATTAGGGTTTAAGGGTTTAGGGTAGAGTGTAGAGGGTTGAGGGTTAAGGGTAGATGGTAGAGGGTTTAAGGGCTTAGGGTTTAGGGATTTAAGGGTTTAGGGTTTATAGTTTACTTTATTTAGGGTTTACAATTCTATGGTAGAGGGTGAGGTTGGCTGGCTTATGGTTTAGGGTTTACAGCTTAAAGCAGAGGCTTAAGGCTCTTGAGGTTTTAAGGGTTATGCAGATGGTGGTGATTTAAGGGTTTAAGGGTTAATGGTTGAGGGTTGGAAGGGCTTAAGGGCTGAGGTTGGAGGGGTAGGAGGGTAGAGGGTTGTGCAGAGGGATAGAGGTAGAGAAAGAGGGTTGAGGGTTGAGGGTAGATGGTAGAGGGTTTAAGGGTTAAGGGTAGAGGGTTTAGGGTTTAGGGTTTATGTTTAAGGGTTGAGGGTTGAGGGTGGAGGGTAGAGGGTAGAGGGTTTAAGGGTTTAGGATTGGGGGTTTAGGTCTCTCATCCCTCTCTCTCCCACTCCCTCTCTCAGGTATTCCCCCCCACTCTAATTGAACAACTATCTCTCCCTCTCAAGTCTCTCTCTCTCACGTCTCACTCCCTCCCACACTACCTAGACTAATTTGTATCACTTCAATACCGTCTCTCACACTCCCTCTCTTTCAGGTCTCATGTACCTCCCACCCTACCTAGAAAAATATATTTCACTCCAACCCCCTCTCCCACACTCCCTCTCTCTCTCCCCTTTGGTATTTTTGTATCTCTTCGGTCTCATCCCTCACAACCCCTCTCCCATTGTCAAGTATTTCCCCCCACCCTAACTAAATAATTCTCTATCCCTCTCAATTCTCTATTGCTCTTAGTTCTCAATCCCCACCACACTACCTATACTAATCTATCTCACTCCTATTCTCTCTCTCTCTCTATCTCAAGTCTCAATCCCATCTTCTCTATGTAAGGTGAACATTTTAAAGCAATACATTTGGTGCTCTCCAAATTTGGTGAGTGCCAAATGTTTTTTTCCTTGAAATGGTAAAATAGGGGTTGACCTCATGATTCAAACCCACATGCTTCTGCATTTGTATAGTTCAACACTTTATCTGACTTAGAAACACCTTTTTTATGAAGTTGACTCCCTATTGTACCAATCTATGTTTGATCCATCACCTTTTTACCACCAATTTGCATGCTAGACAATGTAGAAGAAGACATTTTGAAGTTTCTACATAGTTTTACATTATCTCAAGTAATATATTCATTTTGGTAATATTGAAATGTTTACATTTAGTATATTTGTTTGTTTTTGACAATATAAACTAAATTCCTTTAATGATTTTATTAATCATAACAATTGGACATAGAATTCAACATTGAATAAGATGGGAATTGCATACAAAGTTTAATTTTTGTTAGTTTGAAGAAAAAAATGAAAAACATGACATAATTTAGATGAATTCATGTTTAAACTTATATAAATGACATCAAATTAACACAAATTTGCTTATGAATTCTATTTTCATTGCTTATAGTAGTCCATTTCCAGCATGGCTAGTGGAATTCATTCTATTTCATTTTAGATAGATGTTTATATTGATTTCTTTTGTTTTTTTGTTTTACAATATTCATTGTTACACATAGAATTCAACATTAAATTATATGGATGCTACATGTAAAATTTTAAATTTTAGGAGCTTGAAGATATAAAATGGAAAAAATGACATAATAGATTCAAATTCAATATTAGTGATGGTTGTGGAAAAACTTTTATTTTCAACTAATTTGGAAAACCTAAGATATTTCATCAATGTTAATGCAAGTTTCCATTATTTTTTTGTTCCATAAAAAATTCACCTTCATCATGTGCTTATATAAATTAAAGTGACTTGACATAGTTGTTAATGCAAGTTTCCATTCATTCATACCATTTACCTTTCTAAGAAATAAAAAAAGGGAAAATCTTCTACAATTGAAAATGCTTATTGTCTTTCTAAGTTACCTCATTTACAAAGAAATAGTGAATAATTCCAAGATATAGCGTCACATACCCTTCTTTGAATTCATGTTCTTCATGGCTTGGTTGGCAATCACAATGTGGTGTTGACAACAATAAACACAAGATTCTCTTGTTTCCAAAGGTGACAACAACTTATACCCTAGGTTTGATAGTTCTTTGCTCCTAAGCACTTGTCCACACTCCAAATACTACCCTCGAACCTAAGTATTAACATTGATCAATGCTTACATGAAGCAATTTTTGTACAAATCCCTCAAAGTACTAGGTTTTGCACAGTATAGTTGCAAAAAGAAATAAACTATCCTCAATAACTCGTAGAAAATGATGATTTCTACGCAACCCTCCTTTTGTTCGTACATGCATATATGCATACAAAAAATTAGTACGAAGTTTCATATATTTTCACCAGATCAAAATTTATGGGTTTTTTGAAGCTCACTATAAAGCGTAGGTTGGTGACAACAATGTTTGATAAGATATATAATGTTTGATAAGTCACATTAGTTATGCAATGTAAAGTAATTCTTTGAGTTTTAAAGATATGCAATGCAATGTAATCAACGATATCAATATATTTCATAAAATGCAATGTAATCAATGGTATGGATATGTTTGAAAAAATGCATTACTTACTTTTCTTGCAGTATGGAGATAGATGTATGTATGAAAAATTTTGTAGCATAGACATGTTTGATAATTCCAAATAGCTCATTGCCTTCTTTCATAAAATGCTTTGGTGTGTTTCATAAAATGCAATGTAATTAGTGATATCAATATGTTTCATAAAATGCATTACTTACTTTTGTTCTATGTGTGTTTGTGAACATGTAGCATTCAACATCAATGCCGATGAAATGACCAAAGGTTGTAACACCAGAAGAATATGTAGTTAAAAATGCAAGAAGAGATAAAAAATTGTAGCTCATGAAGCAAAGGAATTGCATCCCATACAACCAGAAATTCTCGTGCAATCTAAGAGAGATGTCCAATTGGAAAAACAAAGGGCATGAATGAACAAAGTTCATGGAAGGACACAAATATATCCCAAAGTTGGGGACACATCATCAACCATAGGTGAAGTTCAATACACATATTCAATTGAAGACACACAAGCAACAACATGTGGTTTTCCAAGTACATCAGAAATCACATCTCCAATTGAAGACACACCATCAACAGCATTGTGTTTTGAAAGTACATCAACAAACACATCTCTATTTGAAGGCACTCCAAAAATGACATCTCAAGTTGGAGGTACAACATCCTTTACATTTGAATCTCAAGGTATGTCAACAAATACATCTCTATTTGAAGGCACTCTGATTGAAGGTACATGATCTATCCTCGATGTTGTCGACATTCCTAATGTTGGCACAAATTTACAACATAGAACTCCTCCTAGAGTTTTGCCTAGAAAACCTACATTTTTTATTGATATTGATTGCAATGTTTTGAAATGGATGCCTAATAAGATTCCAAAAAATTCATGTCAAATATATGCACAAAGGATATGGAGTTTATTTTTTGTGAAGCTAAGTGAGAGTGGAATATGACAACTATTTGTTTAAATGATGAGGCAACTCAAATTTACATCACCGTGAGACCCCATTTCTATGAGGCATACACTATCCATACCTTGTCAACCCTACCGAATTGGCAAGCTAGTGAGCTCACCAGCTTTCCAATTTGATAAGGTTGACAAGGTAGGGGCAGCATATGTCTCATAGAAATCAGGTCTCATGGTGATGTATGGGAGACATTTTTAACGTAAAAATTCATGGATTTCTTCCTATATTCTAATGAGTGCAACTTGTGTTAGGAGGGAAAAGACTTCTATTTTGATGCATGGGAAAGTTGATTCAGTGATGGATACTTGCACAAATGTCTCCATGTAGTTTGTAACTATCTTGCAAGGTGAATTTTTTTCATTTTCCCTATCACATTTGTTGATATGGATTTAATAGATGATTAGAGAGATATGTGATAGTTTCTTAATTCATTGCAATGTTTTGTGATGCTCTTCTCATTTTTTTCATAAGGATGGTTGTAGTTCTATTAGGATTATTAAAGAATGTTTGTTATGAGAGATGAGATAAATACATCATGATGAAGATGCTCATTTTAATCCTTTATGCATTCATTCCATACACTTCTTTCTCCCTTATAAATTAGTGACTTTATTGCCCAATGGAGAAGGCACCAGTCTGATTGGTAAAGACTAACACACATTTAATATCTTGAAAACCATTCTTCTTGTCATCTCCATGATCATGCATGTAACACCTTCCCTCTTACCCCTATGTATTCCAAGTTAAGTGGATTCATTTGTTGGGGGATATATTTTTGTTATCATTTGCAGGTGTGGGGTAAGAGTAGGATAAAATCAGCTCTATTAGAGGTCTTTTTGTGGGTAATTCCTCTTCGCTTAGTGACAAGATTTGGAGTCAAGGGAGTGAGTTGGGTATAGACAACATTTTTAGTTGTTCATCTAGTTTACATACATCTAAGATACCCCTCCTAAGTTTAGTTGATCTCAAAGTGTAGGAGATAAGACCCACTCTTGTTTAGTTGGTCTTAATCCATTCATTAAGTTTGATGACAAATCGCTTCTCAACCTCCTTGTTGACACCCCTGGCCTAGGTGGTTGATGTAATGTTTTAGAATAGTTGATTGTAATTAGTTTGTACACCAAAAAAACTAGCACCATTATCGGGGATAAATTGTTGGTGGGTTAAAATTTTGTTGAAGACTCTACTAGTTGGTGAACTCAAAATTGATTTGCAGTTTTAAAGAATGTTTGATTCCAGGTTTTCCTCATCATTGAGGTGAAAATTTTTCTAATAGAGAAAAATGATGTGATTTTGTAGTTGAGTCATGGTACTATTGGTGTTTTCAATGCCTCAAATTTCATGTACAGTAGATGGCCTTTAAAGCTACATTATTTTCTTTCCATCCTTATGTGTGTTGCTCACTGTCACGTCGAAGACATCAAATCTATTTGTTTATATTTTTTCCCTACATTTTTATACCTTATTAGTCATGGTTTCTTGGAAATATGGAAGCCCTATGAAAGAGTTTATATATGAGTCATCTTGTAATTCAATCCTTAGGTACCATGCTGATAATGAAATTTCTAGTCCTTACATGGTTGATCCATCATGCATGTCCGATTGCTCTTCACATTGTGATTTTGTACACCAAGATCAAACTCCATTGCATGTTCTTGATTAACTCACTAGGGAGAAAGAGTTGCTTCAAAGGAAAATTGAACTTGTTGAAGAGCATGAGAGAGCCAAGAAAACAAATTGCAATGCTTGAAGCCAACCTATTGTCCAATACACAAATTAAACCCAAATCTACCTATATACATCTAAAAATGGCTCGAAGTTAAATACACATTTATATCTATTTAATCCTAATTTATTCTATCAATAAATAAATTATTTATTTATTTATTTTATTCATATTCATAAAATTTGTCTAATAACTAAATAAAATCAATTTATTTAATTAAATTATCTAAATTCTACTAAAAGCTATCTTTAATTATATAATCCTAATTATTTAATTATTCATCTAAATCAAAGTCCTAATCCAAATCATCTTTCATTTCACCTTACACCTCACATAAAACTTCACATGACACTTGACCATGTTGCACCAATAATTAAATATTTTTAATAGTTAATTGAATATTTATCTCTCAACACATGCCCTATTTCTTCTCCACCATACCTACTTTTTAGAACTTGGTATCTCCATGTCATCATATTCAAAGGACACTATGAGACACTTGTATCATAACTCCTATATTCCCTCCAAAATCATAACAAGGAAAGACTCCTTCTAAGATATTTTTCCTTATGGTCTTTGTGAGCATTGTGACAAGTGGCTTCTTCTCCCACCTTTCACTCCACCTTGTCAATGTAGTAGGAACATTTTCCTAGTTTATCTCCCTCATCCCAACCAATCCAATCCTCATCATACATGTCACAAGACCAATTCTCCAACCGTTTATCTTGTGCCACATGCATGTAAAATTTCTTAGCCTATAAAAGGAATCTCATCACCTCCATTTTTAATACACACAAGAGCTATCATACTCACATGCTGCTGAAATCTCATATCAATTATCCAAAAGCATGCCTTTGTATTTGCATCATCATTATCATAGTATTAGCATTATTAGTATCATTACATTCTCATTAGCATAGCATAGAAATATCCATAGCATTGGACTCGCAGCTACTTCATTATAGAATCATATCCTCATCTCCATCTTAGCATCATCAATAACTTGATCAATCTCATATCCATAGCTTGCATTGTAGAAACAATTCACATTGCATATCAAAATCTACCACAAAATCCATTCTACTTATAACAATCTTGGAAAAAAAGGAAGTGTTGTTCTAATAGAATCATTATCATCAAGAACAAGATCACAAGTGATAGGAGACCCCATTTCTATGAGGAATACACTACCCCTACCTTGTCAAGCCTACCGAATTGACAAGCTAGTGAGCTCACTAGCTTTCCAATTCAGTAAGGTTGACAAGGTAGGGGTAGCATATGCCTCATAGAAATGGGGAATCATGGTGATTTATATCACCTTGAGTCCCCATTTCTATAAGGCATACACTGCCCCTATAAATCACTGTGAGTCTCCATTTCTATGAGGCATACACTGCCCCTACTATTTCAACCCTATTGAATTAGCAAGCTAGTAAGTTCACTAGTTTTCCAATTCAGTAGGGTTGACAAGGTAGGGGCAACATATTGCTCATAGAAATGGAGACTCACCAGTTCGCTAATTTGGTAGGGTTGACAAGGTAGGGGCAGCATATGCTTCATAGAAATGGGGTCTCACGGTGATGTACATCATCGTGAGACCCCATTTCTATGAGGTATACACTACCCCTACCTTGTCATCTACTCTAACAAGCCAAAGTTTAGTGGGATAATACCTTGTACATCACCGTGAGACCCCATTTCTATGAGGTATACACTACCCCTACCTTGTCATCTACTCTAACAAGCAAAAGTTTAGTGGGATAATACCTTTTCTCATCTTAAATAAATCTATAAATCTATCCTTCTAGTCAATTGAGATAACAAATATATCTTAAGGACAAGAAATAGTTTTGAAAGGAGGGATGATGTTAGTGGGGAAAAGAGTAGAGTACAAAGATAGAGTGGGAAAACCTATAGTAAACCACCACAGATAGGTTACAGAGCTCTTGGTCAACAAGTAATCCCTAAGAAGAGATACATTTTATAAGGGACTCATCCCACTAGAAAAATATTTATATAGAGTAGAATATAATGTAACAAGATAGAACTTGAGGAATATATGAAGGAATATAAATAAGTGAGTAGGTAGAAGTAATAGAAGATTTGTAATGTACAAGACATCCAACAAAATGATGGGAATGTAATATCAACTTTACCAATTGACTAACTTATTATGAAAACTTCATTTATTAAAATGAATCAACCTAATGATTATATATCAATATCAATATAGCATATAGTCTATTCAAATAAACACTTGTAATGATATTTACTCAAATTTTGAAATTTATTGCTGTTGTAAAACATTTGTAATTCATGCAAGGTAATCCCTTAACAATCCAAATTGCAAAGGGGTAGCAATCTTTGATGGCCTGTTACCCAAATATCATGTTAGTTATAGGAATTTCATATAAGGCATTAGAATCATGTAGGGAACCTCTACAATAACCTCTGTCAATTTTTGTTATCTGGGAGTCATTTCTCTATGGTGTCCAATATTGACTTGATGGAAAAAGTTTCAATTGCAAGCAATGTAAATTTGCAAAGTGGTGAAACTTTTGTTTTGTAACTTGTGTGACCAAACAGGTTGTTCCAACACATCTAGATGGGTACATTTACAGTAGGTATGGTCCTCTTTCATACCCAAACACATTGAATTGCTTCGAGCTACGTTCAATCGGCTTGATCCCTTAAGGGTCCAAAGTGAAAAAGGGCAACAATCTTTGACAAGATATTTCTAAAAAAACATGATGCTTACAAACTCTCTGCCTGAGCCTATGGGATCATGTTGGGCCCCTCTACAATAGCCTCTCTCTATTTTTGTTATCACAGAGTCATTTTTTATGGTGTCCAACTCTCACTTGATGAAAAAGTGTCAAATGTAAGCAGTGTAAAGTTGCAAAGTGATGCAACTTTCATTTTGCAACTCATGTGACCAAACGGATAGTTCCAATGCATCCAAATGGGTACGTTTATGATGGGAATGGTCCTCTTTCACACCCAAACACGTAGAATCATTCTAAACTACATTCAACCAGCTGAATCCCTTATGAGTCTGAAGTGCAAAATGGCTACAATATTCAACATGTTGTTACTCAAATATCGTGATATTTAGAAACTTCTCATTTGAGCCTATGAGATCGCATTAGGCCCCTCTATAATAGCCTCTCTCCTTTTTTTCTATCTCAGAGGCCTTTTGTCATGGTGGTGAATTTTCATTTCGGGGAAAGGTTGTCAAAATGCAAGTAGTTGAAAGTTGCAAAGTGGTGCAACTTTTATTCTACAACTCATGTGACCAAATGAACTATTCTAATACATCTAAGTGGGTACGTTTACGCTATTCATGGTCCTCTTTTGCACCCAAATATGATGAATCACTAAGAGATGCATTCAACTAGTAGAATCCCTTAAGAGTTTAAATGCAAAATGGCTGCAAACTTCAACATGTTATTACTCAGATACCATTATACTTAAAAAAATTCTTGTCTT
The DNA here is from genome assembly GCA_007258455.2 of Sequoia sempervirens. Taxonomy (NCBI): domain Eukaryota; kingdom Viridiplantae; phylum Streptophyta; class Pinopsida; order Cupressales; family Cupressaceae; genus Sequoia; species Sequoia sempervirens. The sequence continues at coordinate 554,572,670 of VDFB02047230.1, read as the reverse complement.
AGCCTATGGGATTGTGTTGGGCCTCTCTACAATAACCTCTCTCAGTTTTTACTATCTTGAAGGCCTTTTCGCATGGTGGTGAATTTTCACTTGGAGAAAAAGTTGTCAAATGCAAGTAGTTAAAAGTTGCAAAGTATTGCAACTTTCATTCTGCAACTCGTGTGACCAAATGAACTAACTTGACATGTTAGAATGGGTACGTTTACACTAGGCATGGTCCTCTTTCACACCCAAACATGCTGAATCACTCTGAGCTACATTCAACTGGAAGAATCCCTTAAGAGTCCAAAGTGCAAAATGGCTGAAAACTTCAACATGTTGTTTCTCAGATATTGTGACACATAAGAAAAAATTTCTTGAGCCTATGGGATCATGTTGGGACCTTCTACAATAACCTCTCTCATTTTTTTCTATCTCGAAGGCCTTTTCCCATGGTGGAAAATTTTCACTTGGGGAAAAAGTTGTCAAATTCAAATAGTTGAAAGTTGCAAAGTGGTGCAACTTTTTTTTTGCAACTCGTGTGACCAAACAAACTATTCTAACGCATCTGGGTGGGTACGTTTATACTAGGCATGGTCCTCTTTCACACACAAACACACTTAATTTTTTTTGAGCTACATTCAACCGGTGGAATCCCTTAAGAGTATAAAGTTCAAAATGGCTACAAAATTTATCATGTTGTTACTCAAATACCGTGATGCTTAGAAACTTCTCATCTGAGCATATGGGATCGTGTTGTGCCCCTTTACAATAAAATCTCTTAGTTTTTTCTATCTCAGAGGTCTTTTCCCGTGGTGGAAAATTTTCACTTAGGGAAAAAGTTGTCAAATGCAAGTAGTTGAAAGTTGCAAAATGGTTCAACTTTCATTTTGCAACTTGTGTGACAAAAAATTTATTCCAATGCATCTAGGTGGGTACATTTATGCTAGGCATGGTCCTCTTTTTCATCCAAACATGCTGAATCGCTCTGAGCTACATTCAATAGGTAGAATTCCTTAAGAGTCCAAAGTGCAAAATGATTGCAAACTTCATCATGCTATTGCTTGGATACCATGATACTTAGAAAATTCTCATATGAGTGTATGGGATTTTGTTGGGCCCCTCTACAATAACCTCTCTCTATTTTTTCTAGCTCGGGGTCTTTTTCCCCTAGTGGTGAATTTTCACTTGGGGAAAAGTTATCAAATGCAAGTAGTTGAAAGTTGCAAAGTGCTGCAACTTTCGTTATGCAACTCATGTGACAAAAAAAAACTATTATGATGTATATGGGTGGGTATGTTTATTCTAGGCATGGTCCTCTTATGCACCCAAACACGTTGAATCACTTTGAGCTACATTGAACTGGAAAAATCCCTTAAGAGTCCAAAGTGCAAAATGACTGCAAACTTCAACATGTTACTCAGATACCATGATTCTTAGAAACTTCTCATATAATTCTATGGGTTTGCATTGGACCCCTCTACAATAACTTCTCTCATTTTTCACTATTTCAGAGACATTTTCCCATTGTGGCGACTTTTCACTTGGAGAAAAAGTTGTCAAATGCAAGTAGTTGAAAGTTGCAAAGTGGTGCAACTTTCATTCTGCAACTCGTGTGACCAAACAAAATAATTTGATACATCCGAGTGGGTAATTTTACACTATCAATAGTCCTCTTTTTCACCCAAACATGCTAAATCGCTCTAAGGTACATTCAACCAATTGAATACCTTAAGAGTCCAAAGTGTAAAATGGCTGCAAACTTCAACATACTATTACTCAGATACCATGATGCTTAGAAACTTCTCATCTGATCTTGTGAAATTGTGTTGAGTACCTCTACAATAACCTATCTCAATTTTTTCTATCTTGGAGGCCTTTTCCCCTAGTGGTGAATTTTCACTTGGAGAAAAAGTTGTCAAATGCAAGTAGTTGAAAGTTGCAAAGTGGTGCAATTTTCTTTCTACAACTTGTGTGACCAAACGAACTATTCCAATGCATCTAGGTGGGTATTTTTATGGTAGGCATGGTCCTCTTTCACACTCAAACACACTAAATTGCTCTGAGCTACATTCAACTGAAAAAATCCCTTAAGAGTCTAAAGTGCAAAATGGTTGCAAACTTTAACATGTTACTCGGATATGGTGATGCTTAGAAACCTCTCATTTGAGCCTATGGGTTTGTGTTGGGCCCCTCTAAAATAAGCTCTCTTGGTTTTTTCTATCTCAGAGGAGTTTTTCCAGGGTGGCAACTTTTCGCTTGGAGAAAAAAATTTCAAATGCAAGTAGTGCAAATTTGCATAGTGGTGCAACTTGTGTGACCAAATTAACTATTCTAACATGTGTGGGTGGGTATGTTTACACTAGGCACGATCCTCTTTCGTACCCAAACACACCAAATCACTCTGAGCTACGTTCAATTGGCTAAATCTCTTAAGAGTCTAAACTATAGTTATTGTCATTGAATAGTGCATCCTTGTTGAGATGTAAAACTCAGTCTACTAGTGAAATAATGGATCTAGATATTCAATATACATGATGTATGGTTTTTTGTGCTCTAGAGTTATAAAACATGATGTGGCAACAGTTATAGGACCATGTTTCTCAATGATTTGTCATGTTATTTCATGTATAGAAAATGGGAGGTTTTTTAACTTATTTAAATGTTGAATATGGGAGAAATGTGATAACTGTACATGGATGCAAGGCATCCAAAATTAAATCTTATATTGTTGTTCATACACATCTTTATCTTCATAATACCATTAAAACTGACCTATGCATTGATTTCATTTAATGAGATGTCAAGTGTTGTGATATTAGCAGATGCAAATAAATTTTGTTGGTTGGATCAACAACTATCATGTGTTTTGATGCATGTTCATACAAGTTCATAGAGGTATATATATATGCCTCTGGGGTTTGAAATATCCAATTGTTCTATAGATGCAAATGAAATGATTGCTAAGCTTTAGAATTAGAACCATTAGTTGTTGGATGCCACTCTCAGTCATGAATTAAAAGCAACAAATTTTGCTATGATATTGTTTTATGGGAATGAGCTCTTACAGTTCATTTGAAACCTTTTGGTGTTAAAGTCCTTGCCAATAGAAAATAATAGAACTTAAGAAGCATGGAGCATACATGGAAATACATGAAGTATACACATGAACACATGAATTATACACTAGAAGCATGAAGCATACACATGAATACACACAATATATGTGAATAAGTGAAGCTCATACATGTGAATAAGTGAGGCACAAGTAATTGAAGCATTACAAAGGATACAAACCACCATGAATGGAGCTTATTTACACAATACACATTAGATGGAGCTTATTGAGCAATCGACAGTAATTAATTAAGCATTAGATGTAAAAAAAATCCATGGCTACAACATTCAAGCATACAATTTACACAATATACATGATAACATCATTCAAGAATGGTAGTAGCAAAATAAGATTTTCTTTAATAAAAAATCCATAAGGCTATACAATGATATATATTGATAAAATTATATGTAATATATCCAAAAAATCCATACAGGCTTAGGAAAAAAGAGCCATATGGACATAAAATGTCATGCATATATCGATAGTACCAAACATATGTTCCAAAATGCCACATAGGCATACAACAAATGACCCTAATACATAGTCATTTCCCTCTAGGAGATGGAAAAAGATCCTATGTTGCCTTTGAAATTCAGCTAAATGGAGTGCTTGTTAGTTCTCTTGTCTTTCAAACACGCTCACTAGTCCTCCTCTCTTCACTCTAGACCTTCAACTAATACAATAAAAGGTAAAGATGTTAATACATAGAAATTGAATTGTGGAATGGCATATAACAAATATAATCACTTACTACATACATTTAGTCATCATGCACATTTACAACATTACCATGTCCACGATCTGGAGTGACAATCACCTGTAGTAACCATCAAGATAAAAATTAAACTACATAAAAGTATCATGAATTTTTTTTATAATAGACCATAAAAGAGCAAATATAATGTCAAATCGATTAATCTATTGCATACCTCTCTCAATGGATCAGAACTAGCTATTGTTGCAGCAACTCCATGGTCCATTGTGTCACCAACATCACCAAGGCTATCTAATTTCAACAAATACAAATGAAACAACGTATCTAATAGTAATATAAAGAAGTTGAGGTAGTCCCTTTATAACTGTCAAAAATGAAAGAGTAAATGGTTTCCCTCAGTTGAGACTACAATACAATGCTTATAGATCAAAAAATGGTTAAAGTACTAAGTCCACTATGATAGTTCAAACTCTTGCAAATGCCAAATTTTAGTGCTCATTGAGATTTGTATTGCATATGCTGATGAACTAATGTTAATGAGGGCATGCTGTCAACATAGTGATAATGCCACAATGAAGTTCACATGAATGAAGTGAGGATTACTATGTTACTAGCAACTTTCGAAGAGATAATGGAACATACGATGAATTAGGACGTGTCTAGGGTTTTACTATAGCACATGAAGTTGGTTGTTGAGGTGTGCAATAGTAATGGAGAAGACAATTTTTGTCAATAATGAGTGGAAGGAAAGATTTCTTCTAACGATGTATAGGATAAAATTTTGATGGATGTGTTATAGCATAAAAGGGATAAAGAGACAAGACCAATAGGGGATACTGGAACATATGGTCAAATAATAGTGGGTACAATGGTATGGGAGTCAAATGCATAATGGAACATGGGATGGACTATAATAGATTAATGGGATGGGCTAGGATGGGATAAAAAATATAGCGTGAACTATTAGAGGTTAATGGGATGGGATTAGGAGGGAATAAAGGAACATAGGGTGAATTAGGGAAAGATAGTGGGATAGCACCAAGAGGGGATAATGGAACATAAGGTGAAATAAGAGAGGGTAATGGGATGGAAATAGAAGGGGTTTATGGAACATAGGATGGACTAGTATAGATTGATGAGATGGGCTAGGATGGGATAACAAAATATAGGGTGGACAATTAGAGGTTAATGGGATGCAATTAGTAGGGAATAATGCAACATAGGATGAATTAGGAGGTGTCTAGGTTTTGGCTATAGTACATGAAGAGCAAACTTGACCTATGTGTAGTAATAATAGAGAAGAGTTATCTAGGATGAAACATGGATAAAGATGGTATAACATAGAATGGATAAAGGAACATAGGGTGGAACATAGGGAATCATGGAACATATAAGGTGAAATAATAATGGGTACAATAAGATGGGAGTATAAGGGAATAATGACACATAGGATAAACTAGAAGATATTAGTGGGATGGGCTAGGAGGGGATCATGGAAAATAGGACAAACTATTAAATGTTAATGGGATGGGATTAGGAAGGAATAAAGGAACAAAAGGGAATGAGGAGAAGATAATGTGACACAATCAAGAGGGGATGATGGAACATCTAATGGAATGGTAGACATTAATTGGATGAGCTAGGATGGGATAATAATTTTTTTTTACGGTGAACTATACTAGAGGTTAATGGGAAGTAATTAGGAGGGAATATTAGACCATAAAGTGAATTAGGTGGTGTCTAAGGTTTGAATATAGGACATGAATTTGGAACTTGAGGTGTGTAGTAATAATGTATTAGAGATTTCATCAATAATGAGTTGAAGGAAAGGTTTCTTGTAACGATATGTGTATAAGATGAAATATGGAGGAAGGTGGTATAATATATAAGGTGTTAAAGATTGGGATATGTGATATAAAATGGTTAAATTATGTGATGAAAGGAATGGAAGAATGAGATGGATGTTGAATGGTAAATATAATTAGGATCTCACAAGACCAACCAATGTTTGTGTTTCTCATCAATTTTTTAGATTTGTAAATGCAAAATTATGAAAACTAGCTAACATTATTTTACATCATTATTAAATAAAGGCTACCTAAGTGTAAGTTGTTTGAGGAAATGAATTGCAAGGTGTGGAGGTTGAAGGTCCACCAGGAAACTGTTTGATATCCAAAGCATGTTATGAGAAAAGCATTCAAATATAACATTCAACTGTTCAAATGCAATAATAATATCTTGCATACTAGTTGCATACCTATGGAATCAACATCGAGAAAGAATAAGGGTCTATAGGAATGGAGCATGTCTCATGAACACTCCAACCTTGAAATTTCATCATATCAAACAACATTAAATGAACTTGCTGAATTTTACCTGAGTGTCAATGTTGAATGTATCATTCAGCAAATCATCTGTGAAAGCCATCACCTATGCAACTGATATAGGTTGTGTAGCTATATCCCACACACTCTGATAATCATATGTGCAAACATAACCAAAAGTGCCATAATGGTGGGGTGGAGCTCAGGTCGTACACGTCTCCTCCACATTAGGCTCTACTAGAGGCCTTGTACACTATAAAATGGTTTGGTTGAGCAAGCTAATAGACTCTAGCGTGTCCACCTCTACACTGTCCTTAACAATGGAAGGAATGATGACATGCTCCACCATGGGTTTGGCCAAGGGTCTCGGTGCCAACTGTTGATTATGTTGTGTAGCAGGTCTATCATGTGTGTAGCTCCCACCTCTACCCTAAAAGTCTAAGATGTCAAAATAATTTTGCATCTTATTGAGGACAAACTCATGATAGAGTTTCCTCAAAATGTATTGTGGTACCTCATGGTTATTGCATGGAGGTTGGTCAAATACCATCCACCACCACTCCCAAAATTTATTTTTAATTAACTCATGGTGGCACCAATGGATGGGGAACCTCTTGCATGCATGAGACAAAGGTGTGTTGGTTCTTGGGTCTATAAATAGGACACACAAGTCGGCTTTGCTAATTTTTTGTTTTTTCACATCTACATATGACAAACCACTAGCATAAAATTATCTCATCTCATGCCTCTTATTTGACCAAAAATTTATTTTCTCGATCATTTCTCCTACATGAGATATAATTGACTTCAATGATTTGGAAATCCCTCTCCTATAAGGGTGGGTTTCAACATGCTCTGTTAATCTTCCAATTAATTGTTCAATGTCTCTTTTATTGTTTTCAATTTGATTTAGAATATTTTCTTGTGTTCCTAGAGGATGCCTATGAATTTATGGAGCGGTTTCAAGTTGTTCTTGTATAGGAGGCTCTTCATGAGGGGGTGATTATGAATTCTCAATGTTTCAAGGTGGAGATTCATTCCCTAAGAATTAGAACAAAGTTTTATTATGAAAACCTATTTCAATCTGTATTCTAAATAAAATTCAAAATAAATAGAATAAAAATACATACCTCTTCACAATCTTCAACCTCTCTAACATGTTGGTGGAATCCTCATGAAGAATTGCAAGCTAAGAGTGCAAAAAATGGATGAGATTTGGTGAGTGCGAGTTGCAGAGCTCAAATCCTCCAAGCTAAACTACGGGTTGAAATGAAAATCAGATTTGAAATACATTTTGGGATTTTAATTTACTTTTTCATTTGGCAAACGAAAAATTTGGTGCACGCCAAATGCTCAATTTGGACCTTTTTTTGTGAATTTTTCCAATTTGGCATCAAAAGTGTGTCATAGATTGGTACACTTACCCCACAACTAGATCTATTTCTATCTTTCCTGTGAAAGCTCTTTTATTCTTCTCACTTTGGCTGGCTACACTTTATAATTTCACTTCCTAGCAAATAAAATATTCCAAATTTTATAATGGAGGCCCTTAATAATATTTTTTAAATTTCCATCATGTTGCACAAAAATTTCACCTGTGCCCATCATATTTGCATATTTTATTTGAAATATTTGCCCCTGAATGATGAAGGCATTAAAATTTTCCTCAGGTAAAATGTTTTACCCATACCCCCATCCTCACCATTTTGCATTTTTTTTTTTTAAATGCTTTTGAATTGGTGAAGACTCCAATTTATTCACCAGACACATTTTAAATCACCATCAAAATAGTAGTTAAGCAATTCCCTTTAAAAAAAATAGCACTGACCCCACATTGAATCCACCCTATGCACCCCACAACACTCTTGCATATGTCATCCTCCATCCTGTGGGGTTAGCCGGCTAGGGTGGATATGTGTCCACATTACCTGATCCAAGCTGGGAGTCGATTCATCCATACCCTAGCTATTCACTATTCCTCATGTTTATGCTACTCCTATTCAATTTCATGTCTCTTTGTTTCCATTCTAGATGTGTTTGTCCCATCCACACAATGCTCCCCTTATACCTCCCATCTACTCTGACGTAATTAACTATTTCTTTGTTATTAATACAACACATTACCTTCGTTGGATGTTCTTTCTATCCCTCTTTGTTGACTCTGCATTTTCAATGATCTTACCTCCTCTGAGGTGACCACATGCTTGCTTGCCACAATAGACACTCCTCCTAGTTTTCTCCACTCTACACCTCTATTCACAACTAATTTCTACACATTTCTTTATGCTTGGTTGCTCCCTACAAGAGACTCTTTGCTCTTCTTCTTTAGAGGCTGAATCTTCTCTCTGGATTTACTCTCCAACTCCTCTCTATAGAACATGACTAAACCCTTTTTCTTTGTGCACTTCTCCCTTTTGTATATGAATGAAGCAGTTAACATTTTCAATAGAATACCAATAGACCCATAGATGACCAAAAGCCAAAAGACTTGATTCAAGGTGTAGTCGAATCTTCTGCATGATTCATATTCTCTAGGGCTTCAAGCAAGTCAATTGGAACTTATACTCTTCCATGCCCAATCTCACTCTCAACCATATGTTATTTTTCATCCACGATGGAAATGATCTCCTATTTACTCATGGTAAACAACTCCAGGCAGTTTGAAAACTATTATATAAAATGTTGATGTTATGAAATAAATTCAACAATATCCTTTTCTCATGTTCCTGTCCATATAATAGTTTGATAACTATAAGAAACAAGAAGGATATCAAATTTCACCCATTCATGCAAAAATTATACCCCTTCATTCAAGTGATAAGTCATTACTCTCATACACCAAAGCACCATCATGAAATATCAACATAAAGACAATATGGTTTGCACCATAGCAAGTTCATACTTATGCTTTAGACAATCAATATGTTCACTCACCAACATAGGAAGCCAAGATACCTCAAATGACACCCACAACTTAGCCAACAATTAGATAATCATGGGTTTAAAAATTTCAATGGCATTAGACTAGCATCAAGTGTCCTATTGGCATAGTACCAACCCCCTCATATGCTTTCCAAATATCCTGTAGATGCTCAATCAACCAAACAAGATTAAATAGTGACTCAAATCATTGCCTTAGTTGTCTTTGATTATAAAAAAAATCTAAGAAAGTAGCTTTGTGCCCCTTATATTGGCCTTATTTGTATTCTTATAGGCACTTTAAAATTCATGAATTGTTGCCTTCTTGACTAGTAAGTTGTCCTCAACTTCTATGACACATGTCGAGTCCCCATGTGGACCTAACTAAAAAAATTCATTTTGAATCAAGTTTTTATCCTCAATTGACCTGAGGCTACCTCTAAGTGTGTCTCGCATGAAAAATTGAAGTGGGTGTCATTAAAATTTGCTTTCTAGCATATTTGCATAATGATCAAAACTAGCGAGATGAGCTCTGAAATTGCCCTAGGAAACTAGTCAAACAACCTCTTGGAGCCATGAAAATGTATAGGAAAGTAGAGATTTTACCAAGAATTCATTGCAACAAATGGCTTGGAAAAATTTATCTTAAGGTGCAAGATATTCATTGACAAAGTGGCTCACTCAGACTTTTCTGTAATTGCACTTGTCAAAAACCAATTAGGGCTCACCAAATAAACATCCCTAAAAAATATCAAATCACCCCTTGGGAAGCTACCACTGGAAAAAAATAGGTCATTTAAGTCCATTGAGTATGTGTGCAAGAGGGCTTTCCTTCAATCCACATTCTTCACAAGATATTAGGGGTCAAAGTTGACCTCTGTGAAGCATTTTTGGAAATGTAGATGTAAAAATAGAACAAGCTGCATTTTCTTTTGACCTAGTAAAAATATCAAACTTGATCCTAGGGCTCTGAAAATGGACGAGGGAGCATATGAATGTGAGGGGAATGTAGGGAACCAATCCATTTTCCATGACAATCATCTAGCTGTGAAATATCAATCTGATCAGGAGGCTACTTTGTAGGACTAAGAGTTTGCAAACAATAAAATAGTCCCATAACCCTCCAACTTTGCATTTCAAAACCCTATCAAAACTCATCACGGGAAGCTGAAATTAGACATAAATGTTCATAGATGTCAAATGAATCCACTCACCAAGGAATTTGGCATGAAAATCAACTGCCTCTGAATTATGACCCTTGAAAGTAGGTCACTTGGGTAGATTTTTTAGGGATAGTTTTGAGTGTGCAAAGAATTTTTTTTATCATGGGCACTACAAATTTGCAAAATTTGAAGGTGCCATCAGATCAGAAATGGAAATGTGTGTGAGAACCCTAATCTTAAGTGTGTCTAAGATGATAAGAGCTATAATTGCAATAAAACCCCACTCAAATGTTTAAGAATAGGATGCATAAATGAAACACAAAAAACATGATGATTTACTTTGGGGGATCTCAAATTCACCCTAATAAGCCATAAGAATGCATATACCTTCCTTTAGGTAAGTAGAATGATAATGGAAGATGTGATCACTTAGGAAACAATTCATTAGGCTTGGTTTAATGGCTAGGTGCATCTCCCAACGTAGAACCAATCATGGTCCTCCATAGGCATTCATCATCAATCCTTGACAATGCTTGATCTTGAAATGAGAATGAGCTTGAAGACCTACAAAACGAATAGAATGTTGCTCCAAGAATTCAAATTTCAATGAGCTTTCTTAAATTCTCCTTTCTTTTGAATATCATCTCATGTGAATCTCTCTTCTTACTTGGCTAGTCTCTCTTCTCCCTTCTAAAAAATGATTTTAAACCTTAGTTTTATAGGCATCCTATCTAATTTACCGTTTATTAGATCCCAAATGCTGAAAAATGTAAAATTTGAATTGAAAACTTTAATTTCCCACTCAAAACACAAAAATAACCCCAAAAGGGACCTATATGCCCAAAGTGGCATATGGGTCCACCTAGGGGGCCTATACCCCCAAGGTGGTGTATGGGTCCACCCTAGATTTTTGGGGTGAGAGAATGACGGGGGGTTGAAATATTAAATGCATTTATTGAGTTTATCAGGATTTTAATTGAAACAAGCCTTGGGATACATAATAAAGGGTCTTAGGGTCATATTAATGATTACTTAAAGAACATAAATGCAAGGGTACTAAAATAGGTCAAAACTAAGTGTGAAATTGTACTATCTCCAAGAAGGGAGTATAGTTTTCTACACTACATTTAGCCCCCACTTTAGCACCCATATGAAACTACGTGCATATGCAAGATAAAGTACTTTGAAAAATAAATTTTATCTCATAAACAATATTCTTATCTAATTTTTGCAAGAAATCAAATTCGAGAGTAGATGTATGCCCCCTTGATTCCACTTGATTTATGGAGGTGGAATCAAGGTAGCACTCTAACCACATTGAATGTGCATGCATAGGGTATAGAAAGTACAACACCACTTATGAATTTTTGTTGGGTGAGATTAGGGATGAAAATACAAATCCAATGCAACACACATCATAAAAAATGGAGTTCTCTAGCCCACAATATGTCGATTTGAGTGAAAAAAGCACTTTTTTCTACTTTAACATGTAAATGACCTAATAAGATTATATAAGAGTAAAAAGTTAAGTATTTTGTGATCATTTTGTCTTTTACCTTTTTACAGTTTGAATTTGGTGGAGAGTGATTGATGATGCCAAGCACACGAACTTACGTGCCTCTGAGACTTGAGAGCCTACACAATGAGGTGGTGTGGGGTGAGCTGAAGCATATAGTGTGTGGATTCTTCTCTACCTTTGCTTCATTTTTATGCATGTTTTTACGTGTTTCTAGGTAGATTTAGGTCCCAAGAAAAATAAGTCGCAAAGCATCCCTATTTTTTGCAAAGTGCCCCACTTTTTTCCAAGGTTCCCCACTTTTTTATAGTGTCCCACTTTTTCACAAAGTGTGCCACCTTTTCATAAAGTGTCCCACCTTTTCATAAAGTGTCCCAAAAAATGAATAAAGTGCCTAGGACCCTTAGAAAAATATACTAGAGCAACCTTAGTATACTTTTTGATTGTAGATGTATAGACTTTAAGATTTTTAGGATGCTTATAGGTGATAATTTTGCTAGGTTCCCCTGCGAGCTCGACAATTCCTAGGTGACAGGAAGTTTTGTTTCCTATGAGAGCACATTACACAACTATCAGAGGAGGATTCAGAGACATTATAGGAGATGGGAATATATTGGGCCTATCTCATGCCACCTATGAGATACCATGATGCCATGCGTATGGAATTAACAAAGAGATTGGATGAAAATATGTGCACCTTTCATCTACCCACTGACAAGATGGCCATTACTCTGGAGGATGTTCATCACATTCTTCAACTTCATATCTGAGGCAAGACTGTACAATTTGTAGAGAATTTATCTCATTGGGAGAGGAGGGTAGACATTGAGTACTACCTTGGAGGTCTAGTTTGGGAGATGATCGTGTGGCCATGTATTGAGTTGTGGTGGCTACTCCATCCATGGTCACCATTCCTTAGGTGGATTATGATTATGACTACAACACTAGTACTATTCCCAGATGGGTGGGGAGATCACCTAGAGGGAGGACTGGTAAAAATGATTCGGGAGATGGTGTAGCATTAGACTATCTATGCCTAGGGTTGCAGTATGCTATCACATCTCTTTTATGACTTGTGATGGTTTACCTTTCAAGAGGTGGAAAACATGGCACATAGTATAGTGTTATAGGTTTGGTGCCTGTTCCATATCACATGTATCAGATTGACAAGATTTCCTACTATTAGCACTATGGGTTACCCATGATCCTTCAGCTATCCAATTAGATGAGCATGGTAGTATGGGGACTTATTATATTGGATATTTAGGTTTGACCATCTTGAGTAGGAGGAGATCCTATGGAGACCTTACCTCTTGATACCTCAGTGGCCAAACAAGACACACCAGTTGGTTAGAGTATAAAGGGACCAATTTTTACTAGGGAGACATGATTACATAGAGACCTTTCTACTATGATCGTGTCATGAGGTAGTTTGGATAGATACAGGTGCCACCAACACCACAACATTTCTATAGATGATTAGTGCAAAGTGACCATAGGCCTAGAGATACGAGACATATCACACTTGAGGACGTGTTTAGTGGTTCAGATGATGAGGATCTCAACATGCCCCCAATCCCTGATGTTGATGATGTGGGTATTATAGATGCTTATAAGGAGTGGTGGGCCACATCACAACTAGCTCTACTTTTCCCCATGGATCAACCTATAGGCTATGCAGGACCTCTTCCAAGTCATAGGATGATGAGGAAGACATAGGCAAGGAGATTAGGGCTGTAGAACTATTTTAAGATGAGGGAGAGGATTATGCTAAGGAGGAGGAGGATGAGGATGATAACAAGGATGAGGATGAGGAGAGCCAGCTGATGAGTGACAATAGTGATATAATAGATGAGTATCTAGTTGCCTCCAAGTGGAGAGATTTAGTTATTACACGGGTTTCCAGATCACAGTCAACAATCACAACACATGATGACACTTATGAGCATGGGGAGGGTAGTGGATCTTCTATACCACCTACACAAGAGGGAGTTGTTGCTACACAGTAGGCTAGAGACCTAGGTGATAGCACATTATTTACTTTTATTGTTATGCTTTTATGATTATGCTTATGTTCTCATTTTTATCTATATATATCATGATGTGTACTGATTACCCTTATGATTTCCATCTTGTAAGATCTCTGAGAGAGCTACAAGAGCTCTATTGATGAGCTATTGCATAGATTGTTCCTCCCTTATCCTTAGATGAGGTTGTCTCTATAGATTACATATCCACACCTATCATAAAGCAACATCCAGATCTATTTGAGCCTTTTGTGAGGTTGAGAGTAGTGTACGAGAGCACTACTAGGTGCATCGATCGAACCATGGGTGAGCTATCAACATTGCAAGCTGCTATTATGAGCTTCGATCATCTCAAGATCCAAGGAGCATTGAGGTGTAGGATGCCCAAAGGTCAGAGCTCAAGAGATTATAGGGAGAGGTTGTCAGGCTGCAAGCAAAGAGAGATTGCATAGATCATGATCATATGGAGGCTCTTATACGGGAGGCTTGGGATATTGGATGAGTAGAGGGCCTACAAGATGCATTGAGATCCATGAGTGGATCATGATCACATACTACCATCTCTTGATAGAGGCCACCATGGGATCTAGTAGTCACAAGACATCGTAGCATTACATTTATTGAGGATATGTACTATAAACTTCTTATACATATATGAGCATTCATGTTTGGTTATTATGTTTATGTGTTTAAGTTAGATGGAAATGTGATTTATCAAATAATTTTTGTAATATTATTCAATAAATGTCTCCATGATCTAACATGTTTTATGTGATCTAATTAAAACTATTTTAGTTTTTCTTAGATGCAACCTTATGATTGAGTATATTATTCTAGATTAAATGCACTTATGATTTTATTATAAAACATTAAATGCATATAAGGATCTAATGTAACTATGGATAGAGAAAAAGTAACCCTTCTACTTGTTCTTGTTTTGTCCCTCCTTGTGCTTAATTGGATTGATTTTACCTTGATTTAATGTTGTAATCTATCACACACCTTCACATTAGGTCTTGAATATTTATGAATCATTAAGACTTTATGATGTCTTGTAAAAGTGTTGTAACACATTTTCAAATTTTTCTAGAATCTTCTTATTATAATTCACCTACTTACCCCCTTTTTATCACTTACCAAGTATTATTTTAAAGTGTTGTAAAGTCTTGTAACAAACTTTCACACTTTTCTAGTCTTGTCCTCAATAAATACACCTTTCTTATGCTTTATTTGGCCCCTTTATGCAGTTATAGGCCTTAATTAAGTGTATTTTTAAATATAAACCTGACAAACATTATTTAAGACAACTTAATTCTTGACACCCATTCACATTCCTTGAGTGGGACCCATTCACCATTAGGGGCGAATGAGTCCCTCTTGGAAAAAAATCAAAGTAAATTCAAATTGTTGGCAGGTTTTTATTTCTTAAGACCTAAGGTCATCTTGCGATGCATTTTTAGGAAATTAGGGCATAATTGTGTATAAATATATAATTTTTTATTCATTTTAGGCCCATTCATTCAAGTATTCATTCATGCATTCAATTCATCATAGCATTCAAGCATTCTAGCATCCTTAATCATTCAATCAAGCATTCAAGCATCTTGGAGTAGCATATCTTCAGACTTCAACATCAAGGGTTTGGTGAGTTTATGACATTGCATATTATTTGTTCATCATTCTCTCTTTATTTTATTTCATTTTTTAGGGTTTGATTACCAAAATGAGGTTTGACCATGGAAAACCCCTATACTCTAACCCTTAACACAGTTTCCCCTCTTTGCATGTGTGTTTTGCAGGTCTTGTATGCATATTTTTCAAAGAGATAGGTCTTAAAAGTGTCATCAAATTGTTGAAGATCATTCAAAGTCAACAAAACCCCATTTGGAGCTTGGAGAAAATTTTCCCATCAGATTTTCCAGATTCAGATACGATAACCTATCAGGCAAAAAAGTGTAGATTAGGACCCATAGAGTTGACCCTTGACTTTTCAGAAATCTGTAGGTGGAATAATTCACCATCTGTGGTGAATGAGTCCCACTATCAGGCTAGAAAAGTTTTTTCTGAGGTTTTCTATTTCTGGTATCCTGAAACTTGTTCCAGTAGTTTTCACCAGAAACATGACTAATTTGCCATCTGTGGCAAATGAGTCCCAGTGGGATTCAACAATAAACTCTGCAGCATTCCAAAACCTCTCCACATCAGCTTTCAGCCTCTAGGTGCACTTCTTTCAGTTTCATTAAGTTTTGTTATTGTTTGTTTATGTTTTTAGTTCTTTTTGCATATCAGATTGTGTTTTCAAACACTTTGCATTTCTTAGTTTTGCATACCAAATCAATCTATTTTATCAATCCCTTTGCATTTAGATAATCTCATCTAACAATATTTCATTCATTTTACATTAATCTTGAGTGTGAACATAGCCAATTTTTACCCTATTCCTTTCCTTTTAGGTGAAAGGCCCTAGAAGTGAAAGAGAACATTAAGGTACCAAAACCTTTGTTTACATTTTGGTGAACCTGTCTTTAGCACATTTTTACTTTTGATTTCAAGTGCATTTGCATCCTAGGGCTAGCTTGCATTAATATTGCATTGTTTTGCCTCTTAGGGTTTTCAAAATTGCATTAGTGAAAAGATAATTTAGATTTCATTCTTGCATTTAAAAACACTAAAATTTTGTATATGCATCATAGTTTTGCATTAGACAATCTGACAAGCATAAAATTCACCTTAAATTTTTTGAAAAATTTCAAAAAAAATCATCCCTCGACTCATTCGCCACCCTAGGTGAATTAGTCCAGTTGCATATTTTGCACTATAATTTCTATCATTTTTAGAGGATTTTCTAGATTTTTGTTTTCTATTATTGCATCTCTATTACAATTTCCAAAATTTCTATTATTAGCATTTTATTGCTCCTAGTTTGCATTACATTTGCATCCACCCTTCCTTTAGTAGCCTTTGTATGAGTGTTTGGTGCCCTATTGATAATACTTTAGTGAGAAGAAGTTCATGACTCATGGCATCCCATGATAGCACATTCATTGTGGACCTTGGGTTATCCTGAGCTACTATTCCTGGTATTGATAATAGTGCATTAGTCATGGACAATACCTTTAGTAACTCCTTGTATTCAAGAAGCATGCATGTTGACATATAAACTGATTCTATACCACATGACAAAATAGTTAACATTTATGATGACTTAGCACATCTCCAACATCAAGTAAGTCTTGAAAACATTTCAACCTTTGCAATTCCCTCTATAGAAAACATCCATTGCATGCTTGAAAGTGATGAAGGCCTAGATGTTGTGAAACAAATTGTTGAGATATGTCAAAAATATGTTCCTTCCACCTCTAGTGCATCTCAACTAGCAAACAATATGGTTAGTCAAAGAGGACCTACCACTCCTCCTTCAACAATAGCATCCATACCTACCTATACCACCCCTCAATTCACAACAACATTGCAACAAGTTAGGAATGTGATTCCTTCCTCGACTATTCCTACTAGCATTCCTAATTCTTATGTGGCATTACATGTTCTTTCCTCTTCCACCATATCATCTATAATCATTCCATTCACTTTCCCTACCACTACATACACTCCATCACCACTTTCCCTTCCACCTCATAACACCTACACTGACCCTCTCATAACACAACTTTTCCAAACTGTCTCCTCCATGCAAAAACAAGTATCCACCATAAACCAAAACCAAAATGCACCATCCAACTATTATGTTTGTAGAAGCCCATTATCTTTGGAAATATTAAGAACACCGATGTGACAAGGAATTGAGATACCTAGATTTAAGAAGTATGGAGGGAAGAGTGATCCTACTAATCATGTCAATGCCTATACCACCTTATGTAGTGATTTTTTCCTTGATGATAAACTCTTAGCTAATTTTTTTCCTAGGACTTTAAAGGATACTGCCTTGGAATGGTTTTCCTCTTTACTGAACAATTTAATTCATTCATTTAATGAACTTTTTGATGCATTCATAAATCATTTCCAAGTGCACATGAATCCCAAAAAGAAATTGGCTGATTTAATGAGATGTAAACAAAATGTGGATGAAATTGTAACCAATTTCATCTCATGCTATCAATCATTTTATGCCCAAATCGATGTCAAGGTTCCTGATCCACATCTTCGAAAGATGTTCATTGAAAATTTATAAAGTAAAATTCAAGATAAATTTTCCATGATGAAATTTCCCTCTTTCATGCATCTATGTACAACCCTTTGTGACTATCACAACTTGGTTAGTAGTCATGATGCAAAGTCCACTTCTAGCTGAGATGAGAAATCTGAACATGTCAACCCAAACAATTCACAACCCTTTAGAAAACAAAACAAAGGATTCTTACAATTCAGCCCCCTCCTCAACAACCAACTCCACCCATTAATAACCAAGTTGATACTATTAAAACAACACTGCCCTTCAATTATAGGGATCCATTTAGACAATTTACACCTTTGCCTAATACCCTTCATAGCACAATGACTTGACTTTTACAACAACAAATGATCACCTTGCCTATTGTTAAACCACTTGATCCTACTAAACCCTTACCCTCGACATTTAAACCAAATTCTTATTGTCATTTTCTTTGCTAGAATGGACATGAAACAGAACAGTGTAAGTGTCTTAAACACCTAGTGCAATACCTCATTGATTCTGGTCATCTCTCCATTGCGGGTGTCAACAATCAAGGTAATAAGTCCATTTCCCCTCCCAACCAAAATTTGAAACTTTTTACCAACCCAATGCCTAAACACAATATTTCATTTGTCAAAGCTAGTGAACCTTTAAACAACAATGTGATGAATGTTGATACAAATGATGAACATCATGATCTTACTCCTCATGTTACCCATGCTAATCCTATGGATGAAATGGTGAGTATGATAGACGTTATCCCTCATAAGGGCCAAACTAAGAAATCTCTTGATATTACTTTTTATTCTCAAGACATACTCAAAAATATTCCTGATGGTCCTCTTTACATAGCTGGCCGCTTCTATGATAAGCCCACTAATGGGATATTAATAGATCCTGCCTGTGGTGAGAACGTGATCATGAAAGATTTTTTAGTATTACATGATCTTTATCAAGATGATTATGACAAACCAACAACATGGATCAAGACACATAATTGGTTTTCATTCCCTATGATAGGATCGATCATCCTTCCATTGTAGATAGGACCTAAAACATTCAATGTAACATTCTCTATCATTCCATAGTCAGATCAATTTCATTTGTGGCTAGGCAATCGATGGCTTTGCTCAATGAAAGCTATCCCTTCAGTGATTCACAAATGTTTGAAGTTTCCACTCGATAACAACATATTTACTATCTACCATAGTAGCTTTAACCCATTGTCTTCTAAAGGCAACTTTTCCTTGGAAGCCTTTCTTCATGAGCCCATGGAACCCATAACACCTCGCAAATAACTCTTTTTCATTGCCTATCAAAAATTCAAAGCTAAATGAATAGAAAAATTTTCTCTTCGCAACATGTCCCCATACACTTTTGACACTCCCATCCTAGATGAGACAATGCTTCAACCTGAACTTGAACTAGCAAATCAAGATTAACCAACAATAAACACTTCACCTTCATCATCCAAACACCCAAGATATAATGAAACCAACCCCATGATGCCCCCTCGCATAAAAAAAGTTTATAAAAAAGAAGAGAAAGTGATTGACCCACCTCATATAGTTCCTTCTGTTCCTCCCCTTAGGGAAGAAAAGGAGCCTATAGTGGATCAACCTGCTATTATACCCACACAACTTCAAAATAGAATCAAAATAAACCAAGGTGCTAGGGAGAGTAGGCATTGACATCATCTCCTTGCTCGTTAGTTACATGAAGAAGAAAACAAAGAAAATCATAATCCCCACTTGAAAAAAGCAATTCATCACCACCCTCATCTTGACCCACCACAAAGTAATACAATACAACAATCACAACAAGAGATACACTTTCCTTTAGGTATAATCATTCGTCCTCCTATTGTGATGATCCTGGATGACGATGAGGAAACAACAAAAATCGACAAAGAAATACATAATGAATTAAACACATTGTTTTCCTCATCTATGAGCCTAATCAAGATATCTCCTATACATAATGATGAGCCTAGAACCTCACCTAGTTTGTCCCTCTCACCAATTGTTCATCTTCCGAACATGATCGGGAGGTGGATGACTTGTTAGAAGGTTGACTTGCATTCGCCTTACTGGCCTTGTACATTTTTCTTTTCTTTTCTTTGGTGTGATTGCATGTGCATAATATGATCCCTCGTGATGTGTTGTTTGATGTTCTCTCTCTCTTTGTGCAATTCCTCTATTTGTCCCTTCATTCTTCTATATGTTGTACATTGCTTTCGCTTTTCTTTTTTTTTTCTTTTGTTTTTTGTTTTCCTTTTGGGGATGAAGCAAAGCATTGAGACACCCTATGTCTCTTCCATGTTGACCCAAAAGGTATTTCTATTTTATTTTTTTCTTTTGTTTTGTGTTTTCCTTTTGGGATGTCGCAAGGAATTGAGACCAAAAGGTCTCCTTCATGTTGAACCACAAGGCTTTCCTTTTCATTTCACCTTTTTTTTTCTTTTTTTTTCCTTTTGGGGACAATGCAAAGCAATGGGAAATCCTATGTATCTTCCATGTTGACCCAAAATAGATTCTTTTTTTTGTTTTCGCTCTCTTTGTGTCATTCTTCTAGTTCTATGTATTTGGGGAATGATGACAGTTTTGAGCTCTTTAATCACAACATTGCAGCAATGAACATACTCACCCCAAATCCATAGATCCCTTATGTGTTTTGTGTTTTCATTCTGGGGGCAGCCCCTCTTTCTTTTGTTCATGTTCTCTTGCATGATGCGGCCTTACTTGAAAACATATGACTTGGAATAAGGCTTTCCAAGTTGGCTCTGATGACTTATTTCTTTTTGCATTTTTCATTCACTACTTTAAAGTAATTGCTCACAAAATCGTGTGTAACAACTATTTTTGGCATTATTCATTTTGTATTTTTCTTTTTCTTGGTTCTTAGTGCAGCCTTCTTGTTTCATATGATGTGTTTGTCACTTTGTGGATGACATTGGGTATAGTGTCCTTCATAAGTGTGATTTATCTTAGCATATTATATTCCTCTTAGTGGCCTGATGTGACACACTGCATCCCCTAAGTTGTGAATATTGTTTGATTGGTCCTCTTTAGGAGACACTAGACACAATGTTCCCTAAGTTATATACCTCGCATGAACTAAGAAAGACTCCTTTTAACATTATTTGAGTGTTACATTTTTCATTTATATGGCCACCTTGCATAACACAATTTGCATATCTCTGGTGCCATTGCATTTGTTCATGAGTTCTAAGCATATGAAGCTTTGCTTGTCTCATGAAGCACATAATGAAATTTTCCTTTGTGACACCTTATTAAAGTTATTAGGAGGTATAACTTTGGTATGGTTGAGTGGAAAGCCCATTCTGAGGCACGACTTTTCCCATAGCCACCTGTGTGTTTGTGAGTGCATACGAGTCGTGAGTGTATGTTTCTCACCTTTTGGTTTTTCCCATTCGGTGGAAAGCCATGAGTTCCTTTGCCCAAGAGTGAGTATACATTTTCTTTCTGAACAAATAGCCTAGATCTGATCCATAATGGGTTGGACCAATGATCGAATCTTGATCCAATTCTTTCTTTCATCTTTCTCTTTCCTTTTCCTCTGTTTCACTTTCATGTGTGTTATTTGTGCTTATGTTTAGTTTTCCATGGGATCTTCATCTTGGGGGCTTGATCATCCCTTTTGATAATTTTTGGCTCATCTTGCGAAGCATTAGTTCAATGGAACCCCTCTTGACATGTGTTTCTCTACTTTAGTGTGAGTTTGAAGCAAGTCCATCCTTTCACTAAAGTGGGAGCTAAATGTGGACACAGAAAAAGTAACCCTTCTACTTTTTCTTCTTTTTTCCCTCCTTGTGCTTAATTGGCTTGATTTTACCTTGATTTAATGTTGTAATGTGGCCCCCACATTCACATTAGGTCTTGAATCTTTATGAATCATTAAGACTTTATGATGTCTTGTAAAAGTGTTGTGAAGTAACACATTTTCACACTATTCTAGAATCTTCTTATTATAATTCACCTACACACCCCCTTTTTATCACTTACCAAGTCTTATTTTAAAGTATTGTAAAGTCTTGTAACAAAATTTCATGATTTTCTCATCTTGTCATCAATAAACACACCTTTATTATGCTTTATTTGGCCCCTTTATGCACTTACATGCCTTAATTAAGTGTATTTTTAAATATAAACCCGACAAACATCATTTAATAAACCTTAATTCCTGACACCCATTCACATGCCTTGAGTGGGACCCATTAGCCATTAAGGGTGAATGAGTCCCTCTTGGCACAAAAGTCAAAATAAATTCAAATTACTGGCGGGTTTTTATTTCTTAAGACCTAAGGTCAACCTGCGATGTTGTATTTTTTGGAAATTAGGGCATAATTGTGTATAAATATATAATTTTCTATTCATTTTTAGGCCCATTCATTCAATTATTCATTCATGCATTCAATCCATCATAACATTCAAGCATTATAGCATCCTTAATCATTCAATCAAGCATTCAAGCATCTTGGAGCAACATATCTTCAGACTTCAACATCAACGGTTTGGTGAGTTTATGACATTGCCTGTTATTTGTTCATCATTCTCTCTTTATTTTATTTTATTTTTTAGGGTTTGATTACCAAACCATGGTTTGACCAAGGCAAACCCCTATACTCTAACCCTTAACACATTTCCCCCTCTTTGCATGTGTGTTTTGCAGGTCTTGTATGCAGATTTTTCAAAGAGATAGGTCTTAAAAGTGTCATCAAATTGTTGAAGATCATTCAAAGTCAAAAAAACCCCATTTGAAGCTTGCAGAACACTTTCATGTCAAATTTTCTAGATTTGGATCCGACAACCTGTTAGGTATAAAAATGTAGATCAAGACCCATAGAGTTGACCCTTGACTTTTTAGAAATTTGAAGGTGGACTAATTTACTATCTTTGGCGAATGAGTCCCACTGCTAGGCTGGAAAAAGTGGTTTATGAGGTTTTCTATTCTTGATATCTCGAAACTTGTTTCGATAGTTTTCACCAAAAACAAGACTAATTCACCATCCGTGGCAAATGATTCCTAGTGGGCTTCAATAGTAAACTCTCCAACATTCCATAACCTCTCCACATCAACTTTTATCCTCTACGTGCACCTCATTCAGTTTCACTATTGTTTGTTTATGTTTTTAGTTCTTTTTTCATATCACTTGATGTGTTTTTAAACACTTTGCATTTCTTAGTTTTGTATACCAAATAAATCTATTTTACTAGTCCCTTTGCATTTAGATCATCTCATATAAGCACATTTCATTCATTTTACATTTATCTTTAGTGTGAACATAGCTGGTTTTTACCTTATTCCTTTCCTTTTAGGTGAAAGACCCTAGAAGTGAAAGAGAACATTAGGGTACCAAAACCCATGTTTACAGTAAGATAACATACAATATTCACTAAAATAGTATGAAACTGAAAGTAATAATGCAAAACTAATTTAAATAATTACTTTAATATTCAAGACACAAAAAATGTTTGTCAAGAATAAAGCAATGTGAGAGAAAATAGCATACTATCTAATAATTCTAACAACACTGCTTTAATATTCAAACTATTCCAAAAGGAATGTTTGGCATAATACCAGTGCAAATGCATGGCATTGATAGGTTCTTTGAGAGGTGAACCAGCCATTTGTATTAATGTGTATGCTCTAGACCCATAACTTTCATCAATTATGTAAGGTCCTAACCAATTAGGGCTGAACTTTCCTTTTTCATTTGGGCGGTATTGATGTTACATTGATTTTCATATAACACCAAATCACATTTATTTAATGAATGAGGGATGAAATGATCATCGTCACTACATTGCATTCGTCTAGAATAAGCTTGGAGATGCTTGAGGGAATTGATGCATCGTTCATCAAGCATTTCAAGATGATTCAACCATTGTTCTTTATAAATATTATCATCAATAAGTCCTTGAAGATCGATTCTTAATGAATGAATCTCTCACTCCAAGGGCATTATCGCCTCGGTGCCATAAACAAGGTTATAAGGAGTATTTCTAGTTGATGTTCTAATACTAGTACGATAAGCCCATAATGCATATGTTAACCGAGTGTGTCAATCTTTATTATGTTTGCTCATTGTTTTACTTAGGATTTTCTCTAGAGTCTTATTAGTTGATTCAACTTGACCATTAGATTGTGGGTAGTAGGGTGTTCAAAAATGATGTTGGATATTAAACATTTCTAAGAACTTCTTCATGCCATTATTTTTAAATTGTGTCCCATTGTCTGAAATCAATGCAGAAGGGAGTTTAAAGCAAGTGATAATGTGTTCCAATATGAAACAACATATTAGATCAATAGTCATTTAATGAAGGGGAATAGCTTCTACCCATTTTGTGAAATAATTTTTTGTGGTAATTATAAATGTATGTCTAGTAGAAGAGGGTGGTGATATTTTTCTAATAATATCCAAGCCCCATACTGAGAATGGCTAAATAGTAGTTTGGGCACAAAGCACAGAAGCATGAGCATGAATCAAATTGCTATGCTCTTGACATTTGTGAAATTTCTTAACATATTCAAACCAATCTTGTTCCATATGTCTCCTATAGTATCCTATATGCGTATTACCTTTTGAACTAACGATCTTCCTCCAAAATGGCCTCCACAAGCACCTGCATGAGCTTCTACAAGTGCTATAGGGATTTTAGATTATTTAAGACATCGAAGTAAAAGATCATCAAAGGACCTTCTATACAAAATTTCTGCAAGGATTATATATCTAGACACAAGTTTGCAAAGGTGAGCACGAGTGCTCTTAGTTGTTAGCTCAAGAAATGTACCTTCTTTCAAATAATTGGATATTGGTGTGTACCATTCACTAAAGATTTCTATAGTTGTTAATAACACTTCTTTAACCTTATCTTCTATTGATCGTTGTATAATTGTATGGACAATGAATGTGAAATCTGTTGAAGGGTCTACATGAGATTTAAGGGAAGCCACACTTGCCATTACATCCGCATGCCAATTATCTTTTTGTGGTATATTATCAATGGTATATGAGTCAAAGTTTTTTAAAAGAGTCATTGTGAGATCCTTATATTTTGATAGTTTATCATGTTTCACCTAATATGATCCATTTATTTTCTTAATGATTAATTGTGAATAACCAAATATCTTAATGTTTTGGACTTCTAAAGTTAAAGCGGTGTGTATTCCAAAAATTAAAGCTTCATACTCTACTATGTTGTTTGTGTATAGGAAGTTTAATCAGTAGGATAAGGAAATATGATTTCCTAAAGGTGGGACTAATATAACACCTACACCAGAGCCAATTCTACACTTAGAGCCATCAAAATATAACTCCCATATATTTGTTTCAATTGTCAATAAATTATCATCAGGGAATGAGTCAATGTTATGTGATGCTAATGGTGAAGGAGCTTCAGCTTAATGGTCGGTCAAGGCTTGTCCCTTAATTTCCTTTTGCGTGAAAAATTTAAGGTTGAACTCAATTAACAACAACACCCATTTGGATAAGCATCCTAATAAGTCTATTTTGTTGAAGAGATGTTTTAGAGGATCAAACTTTGTCACCACATACACTTCAGCATTAAGTACAATTAATGTCTCAATTTACTAGTGGCAAACACAAGGGCTAAGCATTGTTTTTCTATGGTGGTGTATCGAGTTTCATAATCAAGAAACGTCCTAATAATGTAATAAATGGGATGCTCCTTATTGTCTTCACCTTTTTGAGCCAACAACGCTGCAAGAGCTTGGGCAACCACAGATATATAAAGAATGAAAGGTTTTTCTTGAATTTTTGGTTGTAATATTGGAGGGTTAGACAAGTACTCTTTTAATTCTTCAAAGGATTTTTTTCAATCTTCATTCAAATTAAATTCCACTTCATTTTTGAGAAGTTGAGTAAAAGGTAAGGTCCAGTCCACCAAAGATTCAACAAAGCGACAGATAGCTTGAATATTTCCTTGCAAACTAGGTAATTGCAAAATATTTTTTAGGAGGTGGCATGTTTATGATGGCATAAATTTTCTTTGTTTTCACCTTTATCCCTCTATGTGACATTTTGAAACCTAAAATATTTCCACTTTCAACTCCAAAAACACAAATTTTCAAATTCAATCTCATATTATATTTACAAATACATTCAAAGATATGTCAAAGAATATTGACATTGTCTTCATGGGTCAAGGACTTTTCCAAGATTTGATCAATATAATCTTCCAAGATCTTATGTACGTAATCATGGAATATCAATTTCATAGCTCTTTTATACATTGCACTAGTTTTATTTAGTCCAGGGGTATGTCCAAGATCATGATGGGCCAAAAGGTGGTGATATGAAGGGTATGTGTAGGGTATGTGGATGATGACTTTTTTTTTACCCAAAATTGATGAAATGAAAATAGTTTTTAAAGGAGATTCTTAGGTTTCCACCAATATAAATTATGCTTTACTTTGAATTTAATAAATAATTATTATTCATTTTCTATTTGAATTACGACTAAATTCATAATTGATAGGTTGATTAAAAAACATCTATAGCTTTCAAATGGTATCACATTTTTTTGAATCTAAAACATGCATCACATTCTATGCTTCGCATACTATAGGATTAAAAAAGAATGAATTTCATGAAGTTTTGATCAAGTTAAGGTGGTCAAGCATACGAACTTTTTATATTTTTTAAAAGTTGTAATAAAAAAATCATAATTAATTATTTACTTGGAAAAAAATATGCATCACATCGAGACACGAGTCCTCTACTTATATCTAAAATATTATAAAAGAATATTATCATTTTATTGTGGTTAGGGTGGTCAAATAGACACCTACTTCTTATTTTTTCCCTAAAATTTAAGTACCACTACATTAAAATTTCAAAATTTCACCAAATAGATTTTTTTTCTTTTTTAAATAAACCTAGTAGCTTAGAAACTAAATTCTATTTTCTATGGATTCTATTCTTACATATTTTTTAAATAATATAGATAACTTATTCAAATTTTTATGTCAAGTTGCCTAACTCTGATCTTTCTAAATTTTTTGCCACTTAAGGGCCTATTTTTTCCATGATGATCTTGCACATACCCCCAAAAGGCATTACAACCCAACAAAATGTTCCCCAAGGTGTCATTAAAGTTGTCTTGTATTAATCTTGATGGTATATAAAAATCTAATTATATCCTGAAAAACCATCCATGAATGATATAGAGCATGGACTGTAGTTGAATCAACTATCATGTCAATATTAGGAAGGGGAAAATAAACCTTTAAAGATGCTTTGTTCAAGTCATGAAAATATGTACACATCCTAATATGATTATCAGGTTTAGCCACCACTACAATATTTGAAATCCATGGTGAATAATCTATAGGTCGAATAAAACCAACATGTAAGGGCTTCTCAATTTCAGCTTTGACCAACAAAGCTACTTTAGGATTCATCTTACATATCTTTTTTCTTACTGGTTTGGCATCATATTCTAGGACTATGTTGTGCATCATGATCGTAGGATCAATACTAGGCATGTTTGAATAAGTCCAAGCAAAAATTTCATGAAATTATTATAACAATGTTGTGTGACTTTCTTATTCATCATCATCAAGGAATTTTCCTATTGGAATCACTTTTTCTTTATTAGATATATTCATTGGTATATTGATTGTGTCTCCTATAAGTAATGCACTTTGATTTTGATTTTCTGATATTTGTTCATCTTCTTTTTCCTCATTATGACTTGCTTTTTATCAACTACAAAGGGTTTTTGTGCACTTAAAGCATAATAACTTCATTTCTTGTGTTGATGATCATGGAATCCTAGAAATTGCAATATAACTTCATCATTTTGAAATTGTTCCAAAGTCATATCATTGCTTGTCATTTCTATCAATTCAGGATACTTCAATGTAAGAGTTTTTTTAAGAGTATCTTGCATGACATTGTTGACATTAAGTGAAGGCCTTTTTTATGCTTTTGTAATAGTTGAAGGGAAATATTTGAGATCTTTTGTTCTTTCTTGTGAATAAAGTTCTCTAGGTACATGAATTCCTTGCTCATACACACCACATCCTTTTCCATTGTAACCTAATTATTTTAAGAGTTTATATCCTTTTCCATAAATCTTATCTATTTCTTTTGATGATGGTGGTGGCTCATAATTGTTCTCTTCAAAATTGATTGTGTAAGTGTTGTCTTCTTGAATGCATGTTGAATCTTCACCCTTTGATGGTTCTTCCTTATCTTGGGTTGACATTATTGTTTTCTCTTTTTCTTTCTCTTTATCCACTTTTGTTGAAATGGTGTACTCTCCCATGAACATAGCTGTGAAGTCTAATGAACACCAATTTTCTTCTAATAACTTTGAAAAATTTTCAATAGCTTGTTGTTCTTCTATCATAGGTTCTATCTTTGAAGTTGGGATTAATTTATTTAGAGGACTTGTCATTCCTTTTTCAACTTGTAAGCAAATTTTAGGCTCAAAATCAACTTCAATTTTGTACACTTTATTATTATAAACATACTTCATTATATGATGAAGAGTTGAAGGCACTACATGCATCTCATGAATCCATGGTCTTCCTAAAAGGGGATTATATTGGATATTATGAGGAATAACATGGATAGGAGTTTGTAACATAAATTTTCCAACTATAATAGGCAAAGTGATCACACCAAGCAGTTGTTTTCCCACATTGTCAAATCCTCAAATTGATAAGAAATCAGGTTTGATTCTGGATTTATCTATGCTAGGTTTATCCAAGAGGGTTAGTCTACACACATGAAGTGTTGAGCCATTATCAACAAGGGTTCACTTTATCCCTATCCTATTGAAGATAGCTATTATCATGAAGGCTTCACTTTTTTTTTTCTAATTTCCAAGGGAGGTAACTCATTTTGATGAAAGGTAATGTCAATGTTAACCACATTCATTCCTTGAATTAGAGCTACTACATCACTTTGATTTGCACTAGGGGAACCACAACTTGTTGCAAGGCTGTTTGAAGCACAATATGATAACTAGGTGAAAATTGAATAAGATCCCATAGGAAAATCTTGACAGTAATATTAATAAGTTGTTCAACAAGATCATACTCCTTCACACTATGCAAAGGAAAACACAGATCACTAGGAAAGATAGGTTGAGGTAACGACTATGAAATGAGATTGGATTGTGGTTGTTTATTTTTTCTTGTGTTATATACATATGAGAAATGGTATTATAACTCGATTGCTATGAAACATTATTCTTAGGTGATTCAAGGATAAGGACATGTTTGGTTTGAGGGTGGGTAAATGATGAGTTGAGGTTTGACCACATTGACTTCTCTTTTTTTTCAGTTTGTTATAACAACCCTTAGTGGATGAACCTTGTTAGAGGAAATATTCAAGGGCTTCATCTAGCATACCAAAGTCATCACTACTAAAGGGCTTGATGGATAAGTTAACTTGGAAAAAAATATTTGACATGTACTCAAAATAACCATGCTTTCTCCAAGGGGTTCATCAATTTATACTTATTTTAGATAATGTTTTTGTTTTCTAATGAATGTGAAATGTAATCTAATCTTGCTAAACTATGAGATATTGCTAGAAATGAAACAAAAGTGTAGTAATCTAAGACTATCCATGATTGAAACATACAATAATCTTTTTTGAATGTTACAAAATTCCAACTAAACATGCAATATCTTAAATCATAAAACAAATAGCCTCAGACAAGTACTGATCAAAACCATGCACAGGAGTAGAGACTAAAAACAAGGACAAATAGAAATCTAAAAAAGAAGACCAAATCCTTATTCAAGGGCCCAAACTCCCAGAGGGGCGTATTAGTCCTAGTTTTAGGATTTCAGAATGATGAGCAGTGCAAACAAAGATCACAATACACTCAAATTCCTAACAAAATATTCCTGTCTAGGAACTAATATGCCCAACTGGACATATAGGTCCCTATTCAGGGTTTCTAAAAGTGAAGCTTGAGATCTTCGATTAACTATGTTTGGTTTCTATTCTTGATGGAAAATAGCCAGGTTTGTAACAAATTTCTACAAAATTGAGTCTCTCGATGATGAACTTTTTGACTAATTTAAAATGCAATTTGAATCCAATTCCAATCCTAGGTGAATGAAAAATGATCCTAAATGCAATTATGATGCAATATCAATGTAAAATAATTTTATTTTCAATGAAATTGGATGTTGCAAAATACGCAAAAATACAACCTATATGCACTTTTCACTAATGCAAGGTTTAGGAGCCCTAAATGCAATTCAACTAATGTAAATATAATGCAAAGATAATGCAACCTAGATATAGGGCTACAATGGTTTCCAAATAAAAAATTCAAGGGTCCAAAGGTTGGGTTCACCATAATGAAATAAAGGGAAAAGGGGGATGAAAGGGGGTGAATAATGTGTTCACCAAAATGAATATGTGACAAACTTATTTTCCTAATTTCATTCAAACATGTAATATATGGAAGGAAAACCTGAAAAAAAATAGAATCAACCATCAAAAATTTAGATCTAGGAGTGATAAAAATATGTGTACCTTTCACCAAAATGTTCTTCAAATGTCTCAACAGGGACTAATACACCTATCTAGGCATATAGGTCTTATGTAAGGGTTTTTGGGTAGAATTTGGGATTCTTTGTTGACTGTCAAGGATCTACATAAAGGTGACAAAAAGGGTGTACTTAGACTAATAAATCCAGTTGGGTGTATGAGTCCCACTCTTCCTTTCCAAAAAATAAGGATCTAAAACTGTTCTCCTATATCTATTCTTCCTTCCTATACCTTTTAAACTTTTCTTCCTGATCCGAAACTGTGAAAACCTTGCAAAAGGAATTTTTTGGGTTGATTATTTATGGGGGTTTTCCTTAGTCAAACCCCTAGTTTGGTAATTAAACCTTGATAAAAAAGCATAGATTTGAAATAGAAATGTGTGTGAAATCCCTAATCTTAAGTGTGTCTAAGATGATAAGAGCTAAAAATGCAATAAAAACCTACTCAAATTTGTAAGAATAGGATGAATAAATGAAACATGAAAATGATGATGACTTACTTTGGGGGATCTCAAATCACCTTAATAAGCCATAAGAATGCATATACCTTCCTTTAGGTAGAAAGTAGAATTATAATGGAAGATAGGATCATTTAGGAAAAAAATCATTAGGCTTTATTGAATGACTAGGTGTATCTCGCAACCTAGAATCCATCATGATCCTCCATAGGAATCCATCATCAATCCTTGAAAATGCTTGATCTTGAAATGAAAGTGAGCTTGAAGACTTGCAAAACAAATAGAATGCTACTCCAAGACTTCAAATTTGAATGCTTGCTTAAATTATCCTTGCTTTTGAATATGATCTTGTGTGAATCTCTCTTCTTGCTTGGCTAGTCTCTCTTCTCCCTTCTAAAAAATGATTTTAAACCTTAGTTTTGTAGACATCCTATCTAATTTACCATTTATTAGATCCCAAATTCTGACAATTGTAAAATTTGAATTGAAAACTTTAATTCCCCACTCAAAACCCTAAAATAACCCCAAAAGGGACCTATATGCCCAAGGTGGCATATGGATCCCACTTAGGGGGACCTATATGCCCAAGGTGGTGTATGGGTCCCACCCTAGATTTTTGGGGTGAGAGAATGTCAGGGGGTTGAAATATTAAATGCATTTATTGAATTTGTTGGGATTTTAATTGAATTAGGCCTTGGGATACATAATAAA
This sequence comes from Sequoia sempervirens, assembly GCA_007258455.2. Classification (NCBI taxonomy): domain Eukaryota; kingdom Viridiplantae; phylum Streptophyta; class Pinopsida; order Cupressales; family Cupressaceae; genus Sequoia; species Sequoia sempervirens. The sequence goes on along the minus strand of VDFB02047230.1, from coordinate 554,540,999 downwards.
GTTTCTTAGGGGCCTATTAATGATGATTCAAAGGACATAAATGCAAGGGTACTAAAATAGGTCAAAATTGAGTGTGAAATTGTACTATCTCCAATTTAAGGGAGTATAATTTTCTACACTACACAGAGATACAAATAGAGAGAGAGAGGGCGAGGAGAGATAGAAAGAGGGAAGAGGGAGGGAGAGACAAATAGAGAGAGAGGGAGAGGGAGAGGTAGGGAGAGAGTTGATATAGAGAGAGTAGAGATCGAAGGAGAGAGAGATAGAGAGATAGGTGATAGAGATAGAATTAGAGAGGGAATAAGGTGGAGAGATTGAGATATTGAAGGATGGAGGAATGAGAGAGAAAGAGATATAGAGGAATAGGTAGGTAGAGAAAAGTAGAGAGGGAAGGAGAGATAGTGGGAGAGGTAGGGATGGAGCGAGAGAGGTGTGAGAGAGAAATAAAAAGAGAGGTAGATAGTGGGAGGGGGAGATAAAGAGAAGTAGAGAGAAAAGGAGAGAGGGAGGGAGCGGTGGGGAGGGAGGGAGAGAGTGGTGAGATAGGTGAGAGAGAGGAGGGATAGGTAGGGAGAGAGAGTTGAGATAGATAGAAAGAGATTATAGAGAGAGAGAGGGGGAGGGAGGTGGAAGTGGGAGAGAGAGGTGATAGAGATTGAAGTAGAGAGGTAATATAGAAGGTGGAGAGATTGAGAGAGGGAAGGATAGAGGGAGTGAGATAGAAAGAGGTATAGAGGGATAGATTAGATTGTGAGAAGTACAAAGTGAAGGTGAGTGGAAGTGGAAGAGAGAGAAAGAGAGAGTTCTTGAGCTCAAGGGATGGAGAGAGTGAGAAAGAGAGGCCTAGAGAATAAGGCATGAATTATGAGTGAGATATAGAGAGAGAAAGATTATACAACTTATTGATTACTAAAATTTGACCTCTTGATTATTGAAATTTGACAAGCTAATTAAAAAAAATTGACTATTTGAAAAATTATAAGATCTCAACAAAGACTAGAATTTTCATTATAACTCCAAGAGATCTGAAACCACTCTCAAACATCTTGAAACTATATACATAAAACATAACTTAAAGTATAAGAAAGTAAATGTCCATATGTAAATGTTAACTTATAGTTTCCCTTGCAGAGAAAGATAAAGAAGAAAAGAAAGAGTTCAACAAAACACATTCTAAAAAGTCAAGCTTCACTTTTGGTGAGTGCCAAATTTGGTGCTCGCCAGATGATGCACTTTAATTTATAAAAAACCAAATTTGGAACTCACCAAATGATGTAATTTCATTTTCCAATCGCCAAATTTGGAAATTTCCAAATGGGTTGCACTGGGAAATACCACCCCAAAGTGTTGGATTTGGCCTTGGGCATCCAACCCAAAGGGTGGGTGACCATTTCATGCCAAGGATGGGATTTTCTGAAAGGGTAAAAAAATTTCACATATTTTGGTCATGCTCTCCATTGTAACATACTAATCCTTCAATGAAGTAAATTTTTTCTAAGTTGTCACCTTTTGAGTAAATAAACTAAATAACAAGCCATTGCAATAAAAAAAAAATATTTTCTTTAGTAATAATTTACAATCAAGATGCATTACATAATACAACAAGGATTCCATTTCCTTTCAATAATTTCATAGGTTACAATAATACAAGAATGCAAACATTAACATACATAGATCAAAAAGCTTTGGAACAAATAGTTGTAAGACGGTCCAGGATACTTCCTTTCAAATATTGGTTCTTCTGTCACTTACTATGGAGGATAAGCATCGCTCAAGTGATTTTCCACCAACCTTAGACTCTTAATGTGGTCCCCTGCACATCTATCATTTGATAGATGGCCCTTCCCTTCGATGGTGAGATTGATAGAGTAACTAATAATGACAACCAATTGAGAATAGTGTTGTGTCCTGCATAACTAGAACTTGTAATCCCACAATCTCAAACTAGCATGTAATAATGGATCATGGTGAATTGACAGTGGAGCGAAAAGTCATCACACTACTTTTTCCAAAGTATTCTCAACAGTAATCTGGAGGAAGGTCATCTATCACAAACACTACTTAGGGCCGATTTGACTTAAGGCCATCTTAAAATACACATAGGTATTTCCTTCAATGGATAATCTATCATCCTAGAAATGACCTATCACCATTTTAACCTACTTGGAATGAACATACTTAACAAGTAAGTGCACAAGCTCCCTCCCATATTGGATAAACAATCCTAGGAGTAAACAGAAGCTATTCTAGTTAAATCAATAACTTAGCTAAGTGTATCTCATGTGCCACTCATGTTTAATCATATCTACTATATAATACCTATGATAACACCAGTCTCTTATTATGGAATACTTACAAGAATATCATAAAAACAACATAAAAGATTCAATTCCCTCTTCAATGACATTCTAAATTCTCAAAATGAAAGTAATTGAAAATAAAATTCAAGCAACATGGAGAACAATTCATTCATAATTAAAAAGTAATAAAGAAGAATATCCTCATGCCTGTTATCGCTTGTCCAATCTATTGGCAATGATGTGACTTCTCCGAATTAGCAACAAGCTTGATAGTAGCTTCTCAAGAATGTCACAATGAACTTATAACTCTCAAGTTGATAGATTACCTCACTCAAACAACAAATCTTTCTCTCAATATGATAGAATTCTCTTCCTCTCTCTCTCACAAGTAAAATTGGAAATAGGTTGAAAATAATACAGTATGAAGGTTTGCATGAAGAATGTGTCCTCTCAAATGAAATGGATATGTTATTTATATAGCAACATGGGGCTACACATCCTATAGTTTAGGCATGGATATGGATAGAAAACATCATGCACAACTGCACATATATCACAACAAAAAGGTGGTGACAATATGAGCTCATACTCAACAAAATATCAATAGGTTGACCTTGCTAGATCAACAACAAGTAGAGAATTATTCAAATCTGCACATGGTCAATTCGAATTATCTCCAACACTAGATATCTATAGAAAATGGGTTTCTAGAGGAGGCACCAAAGCTTCCACACTCCTATCAATGTTGGTGTGGTTTCCATGCAGCTAAAAACAATCAATTACCAATTTGCAACACCATGCATTCATCAACTTAATCCGGGAATGAGTCAATTTAGATATTTATTCTCTTTGAAAAAGTCATTGACTATTTCTCATGTTTCAATAGATGTTGGTTCATATATGATAACATGGCAGTTTAAGTTTACCAAGTCAAAATAAATGTTCACCATAGGCATCAACTAAGTCTATGTCATGCATCAACATAAGGCAGCAAGCTTTAAATGAAATGTATGTGTTCCACAAAGTGTGACAATAAGAGTAAAACTCGGCTTCTATAAACACAGTCATAGCAACATAAAATAAGCCTCTAATAATCAACCTATATCATGATAAATGATAGTCGATCTCAAGTAATATAAAATATGTTAAATATATATTAATATATATATATATTTAATATAACATATACATATATATACAAATATATTTAAATTATATATATGTATACACACACACACACACACACACACACACATATATATATATGTATATAAGTATATGCCTCTATGTACATGTATATGTATGTATATCTATATCGATATATTTATATGGGCATGTCCATTCAGAGACGTGTGTGTGTATCAATACATATGTACATATGGATATGTCTATATACTATGCATATATGTATGTTCACATTTGATTCACATATAGCCATTCACAATTACCTTCATATTGATAAGTATTTATGTGTGGTACATCTATACATGTGCATATGTATGTCATTAGTTCCCATTGACATGTATGTGCATATATATACACATACTCCACGTGCATCCCTCTTATCAATGTAATTGTAATAGTACAAGAAAGAACTAAAAAGCTCAAATAGATAAACATCACCTAGTAATGCATGAAATAGTAAATGAGACTCTACCAATTCAAGCACATCAACTAAGAATGACTTACCAAATTCCCACAAACTAACTCAAATCAATCATTCTACTATGGTGTGTGTATGCTTAGATAGTTTACTTTTACTGGTTACTCAACCAAGATCTTCTCCTGAGTGATACTTCACCTCCGCCTGGAGGAATGTAACATATACTTGCATCCACTAACACATGCACATGGTAGTCAATTCTTCACAACATATGTAGTATACATAAAACATCTCCAAAGTGAGAATAATAATTCAATAACCATACATTCACATATAATACATTGATAACAAAGTACAATTTTTTTTCTCATCTCCATAATTCACATTACATTCATATTTACCCTACATAGTAATAGTAAATATTACTTACACAATTGGGGTGTAACATACTCCCCCCCTTATTAATCATTGTCCCCGATGAGTTTAGGTAGGAATATAAAACACAACAACAAATAACATATTGTTTTAAGCATTCTCAAAAGCATTGAGAATACAAGGAAACTTTTGCTTAATTTTAGCATAGTCCTCCCAAGTAGCTGAGTATTTTGGAAACTGGTCCCACTAGACTTTGCATTGCAAGACTTCTCTATTATGAAAGTGAATCATATGTGTTCCGAGAACCTTGATGGGCTTGAGAGTTACTACCCCAGGGTCCTGCACTTGTAAAGTAGTCCAATTAATCACATGATTATCACTTGGTATATACATTTTAAGGTAGGAAACATGGAAGATGTTATGCATTCTAGCAAGAGCTGGTGGCAATGCAGTCCGATAAGCTACTAGATTCACTTCCTGTAGAATCTCAAAAGGTCCAACATAATGTAGGGCTAACTTAGAAGACTTTCCAAATTTAATGGACCTCTTGTGAGGTTTCACTCTCAACAACACTTTGTCACCTATGGAAAAATTATGGGCCACTCTCTTAGCATCAGCGTAGCTTTTTTTCCTATCATTAGCTTTAGCTAACCTTTTCTTAACAACCTTAACTTGCTCATCCATTTCAGCCAACATCTCTGGCCCAAGAGTCACTTAATCCTCAAGTTTATCCCAAATTATAGGAGTTTGACACTTTCATCCATACAAAGCTTTGAAAGGAGCCATCTTTATCACAAAACGATAAGAATTATTGTAAGAAAATTCTAGTAAGGAAAGTAGTCTTCCCACTTGTACTATTGATCCATGTAATACATCCTAAGTAGGTCTTCTAATACTTGTTTCACCCTTTCAGTTTCCCCATCTGTTTCTGGATGATAGGTTGAGCTAGTATTCAATTGAGTCCCAAGTGTAGAAAACAAGGTTCGCCAAAACCTAGAAGTGATTCGTGCATCTCTATTTGAGATAATCTTTTCAGGAATCCCATCCAACTTAAACACTTCTTGGAAAAATTTTCTTGCTAAGAAATGTTCTCCATTAGTTAGATTCTTGGGTATAAAATGTGCTACTTTGGTAAGCTTATCTACAACCACAAGAATGGAATTATGCTTATTCCTTGACATAGGAAATCCTTGCACAAAGTCTATAGTTATGAATTTCCACTTCCTCTTTAGTATATCATGTGGGTATAACAAGCCTACAAGATGATGATGCTCTACTTTAACCCTTTGACACTCAAGACATCTAGCCACAAAACTAGAAGCATCTCCTTTCATCCCTTTCAAGAAGTATAATGGCTTTACATCAGCCATCATTTTCATCACTCGAGGATGTCTAGAGTACGGTGCTTTGTGTACTTCCTTCCATACTAGATTTCTTAATTCTTCTACGTCAGGTACATACATTTTACCCTTATATCTAAGTAATCCATTAGGTTTGAAATGAAAACCTTCATACCTAGAATTTTGTGGATTATTGGTGAGTGCTTGCTTAAGTTGCAAGTAATACTCATCTTCATTGCACTTTTGCAACACTTGTCCCTTAAAGTTGGTTTGAATCATTACTATAGAAGCAATATGACATCTTCAACTTAAGGTGCCAACAACCTAATTTTCCTTCACTTTAATATAACTAATATTAAAATCATAATCAACTATTAACTCCAACAATCTTCTCCATCTAGAATTCAAATTAGGTTGAGTAAAAAGGTACTTTAACCCATTATGGTTAGTTTTCATCTCAAAGGGTTTTCCTAACAAGTAGTGCCTCCACATTTGCAATGTGTGAACCACAAATGCTAATTCTAAATCATGCGGTGTATAATTCATCTCATAAGGTTTCAAATTTCTAGATTCGTAAAGAATTACTTGCCCATATTGCATTAATACACCTCCTAACCCTTCCCCGCATGCATCTATGATAACTGTAAAGTTACCCTTAGGATCTGGTACTTTTAAGATCAGTGTGGTAGTTAATTTATCTTTGAGTAGGTCAAAAGCTTCTTGACACTTCTCAGTCCATTCAAAATTCTTTCCTTTCTTTGGTAAAGAAGTAATCGGGAAGGCGATCTTAGAGAATTTTGCAACAAACTTCCTATAGTACCCTGCTAAACCCATGAAACTTCTTACCTCCAACACATTCTTAGGTACATGCCACTCAAGTACTGCCTTGATCTTAGCTAGATCTACAAAAATTCCATCTGTTGAGATCACATGACCCAGATAATATACCCTCTTTTGGAAAAATGTACACTTAGATAGTTTACCATACAACTTATGTTCTCTTAAATGTCGTAGGACCATTTCTAAATGCTTGCAATGTTCTTCCTCATTTCTAGAACAAATCATGATATCATCTAGAAAAAATAATACAATTTTGTCAAGAAAATCCCTAAATACACTATTCATGAGGTTCATAAATGTTGCAAGTGCATTTGTTAAACCGAAGGGTAAAATGGTGAACTCATAGTGTCCATATCTGGTTTTGAATGCAGTTTTAAAGATATCTTCTTCCTTAATCCTCAATTGGTGATATCTAGATCTTAAATATATTTTAGAGAATATGGTGGCTTCCCTCATTTGATCAAAAAGGTCATCTATGTGTGGCAATAGATACTTGTTCTTAACTGTAGCTTTATTAAGCATATGATAGTTGATGCAAAAACACAAGGTTCCATCCTTCTTTTTAACAAAGATGATTGGCACTCCCTAAGGCAAAACACTTGGTCTTATCAATCCTTTAGACAATAATTCATCCAATTGTGCCTTAAGTTCCATAAGTTCAATGGTCGTCATCCTATAAGGTACCTTGGAAATAGGTTCTAATTGGGTATGTGCAGGATCATCATGGAAAAAATAGGCACTTAAGTGGCGAAAAATTCAAAAAAACCAGAGTTAGGAAACTTGACGTAAAAATTTGAATAAGTTATCTATATTATTTCAAAAATATTTAAGAATAGAATTTGTAGAAAATTGAATGTAATTTCTAAACTACTAGGTTTATTTAAAAAAAATCTATTTGGTGAAAATTTGAAATTTCAATGCAATAGTACTTAAATTTTAGGGAAAAATAAGAAGTAGGTGTTTGTTGACCACCCTAACCACAATAAAATGATAATTATTTTTGTAATATTTTAGATATAAGTAGAGGACTCATGTCCCGATGTGATGCATATTTTTTTGTAATTTTTTCCAAGTAAATAATTAATTATTATTTTTTATTAAACTTTTAAAAATATAAAAATCGTATGTCTAACCACCTTAACCAAAACTTCATGAAACTCATTTTTTAATCCTATAGTATGTGAAGCATAGAATGTGATGCATGTTTCAGATTCAAAAAATGTCTTACTGTTTGAAAGCTATAGATGTTTTTCAATCATCTTGTCAATCAGGACTTTAGTTGTAATTCAAATAGAAAATGACTAATAATTATTTATTAAATTCAAATTAAAGAATAATTTATATTGGTGGAAAGCTGAGAATCTCCTTTAAAAACCCTTTTCGATTCATCAATTTTTGGTAAAAAATAAGTCAGATCAGCCACATACCCATCATATCACCACTTTTTGGCCCATAATGATCCCGCACATATCTAATCCTTGAACTATATCTATAGAGAATTCCATTATTCTTTTCAGAGGCAACCCTGGTAACTCATCTGGAAGCACATCCAATTTTTTTCTCAATATTGGGTACTTCTCCATATCCGACTTTCCAGTTTCATCTATTTCACCATCTTCTACCTCCTGTAAACTTTGGAACTCCAAATCATCATTATCCTTACCAAGTTCTTTAATCTTTATAGCAAAGAGTTTACACCCTTTCTTCTTAGCTCTTATTAGTTGCATTTCCTTGATTTGATGAATCCTAAAATCTCTAGGTATCCCTTGAAATTTTACTTGATTTACAAAATCATCTAGGAATTCTACAGTTTTAGCATGGCAATCTACCTTAGCCCTATGTATCTACAACCAATTCATACCTATGATAATGTCATATGATCCTAGAGGTGCGACATAGAGGTTTACTTCTATAGAAAAACTAGATAGTTCTATGCCAACCTCAAATAGACATTGATCCACTTTTTCTCTTGTCTAGTTTACATACTCTACATCCTAAAACATTGCCATGTATCCCACATTCCTAGATAATTTCTTAGCTAAGTTCTAGGTGAAATGAAATTCTTATTTGCACCAATATCAATAAGAACAAAAATAGGTAAGACAAACAAAATACCTAGCATTTCAACTAGAGTTGCTTGGTACTCTTCTTGACGATCATCCACAATGGCATGTATCTTTTACCGAAACATTACTTGTTGGGTGGGTCATGGATCACTATATGGTCATGATCCAAAAGTTTTATTGGGACATTTGCTAGCATAGTGGTCCCCTCTACATATAAAACATCCTATAGCTGACCCACTTTTTCTTATGGTTTCTCTAGACTTGTTGACATTTTCATTAGCCTTGTTGGTATTACCCATGCTAGAATCATTCCTTTTACGCTCCCATGTAGACTCCTTTCCATCATTGTGGAGATTTTTTCCCTTTTTCCTTGGAAAATTTTGCACATATTCCACCTTCTTTGGAGCTATCTTATCAGGAACTTCCACATCCTTCTTTTTCTCTCTTCTTTCTTGACAAGTGGAGTTATCGTTGAGCTTTTGCTCCTGTTTAATTGCTTTCTCATATACAAGATCCATTGTTGTTGGACCATGCATATCCAATTCTCCTCTGATATGAATATTAAGTCCCATTATAATTTTTTTAATGTGGAAGTTCTCAACCTTGTGATATATGGGAACATAGCACAAAAGTCAGGTAAACTTCTCCCAATACTCATTGACCGTCATATTACTTTGTTTGAAACCCTAGAAATTTGAGAGTTTTTGGTCATAGTAAAGTTGCGGAAACCATCTCTTAGGGAAAATCTCCATGAATTCTCCACATGTTAACTTCGATGAGTTAATATTAAGTTCCAACTTCTTATTCATCCACTAGTTACAAGCTTCTCCAGCTAACTGATACACACCCCATGTGGCCTTAGTAACCTCATCATAGTTTCATATTTTGAAGTACTTTTCCATTTGGACAAGCCACACGTTAGCCTCATCTCCTCCAGCACTTCCATCAAAATTCGGTGGGATTATCTTCTTCATGTCCTTGGAAAGTTTGGAAGCCACGGGCTTCTTATTCCTTTCTTCAAATGGCATAGATGATTTTTCACTCTCATGATCATGGGTTTCATCATTTCCATGGGTATATTTTTCTCCATCATGCTCATTAATGGGAACATCATTCTCTACCTTATCCTTAACTCTTTCCTACTCAAATTTATCCAACCTTTCCAAGATTTGGTCAAGTCTAGCCTCAACTCCAGTTGTTCCTTTCCCAACCTCTTGGCTTCTGTAAGGATTAGTTTGTGTCCTCACCATTCTTACAAGATTGGGCTTTACCTAAAGGTTTATCCATGTTAGACTAAATTATGCTATCAAATATCTTACCAAAAACATTAAAAATGGCATTCATATGCACATAAAGAATTCCACATAAGATTAATCACACACTTTTTTTGATAAACACATAACTTTATTCATTTCATGAGGGTTTCAATATCCCTTTGATTACATGGAGTGACTACTCAGATTTTTGAGTGGAGAGTATCCCTTGGATTAACTCTTAGACACATAACTTAATGGAGTATAACCTACAAACTGAGAATGTTGTTGTTCCCTATCTTTCTGTTCATCCCTCATTTGTCTGTAACTATCCCAAAAAGGATAATAGCCTTCGGATTTATCATCCGATACATTGTTATGAGAGGCAATGTCAACGTTGTGTTCATCAACAATGTAGTCTACCCTTTTTGCAGACATTTGTTCATGAGACCATTTCTTGTCAGGTAATGTCCATGGTACATATTCCTCAGACTCGTTATTCGAAGAAATTACAATTAATTATGCCAATGGTAGAACTCTAGGGTCCCTAAAGATGAATGTTGGACTAAAAATTCCTTATAAGGGAATATCCCTCGAAAACAGTAATGAATCAGACTTTTCTGGTGAGATGGTCAATAGGTAGTTGTACATAGCTTCCATATTCATTTTTTTCTTCACATCACTGATTCAAGAGAGTGCATGACTAAAGGTTTTAGTGTCACTCAACTAGATGACATTGTCATAGTTGGTACCCTCAATTTTCCTAATGATGGCTTCTCTTTCCTTCTTGTCCTTGAGGTAGTGCTTGTTTCTGAATACTGACTTTTGAGCTGTTAATCTGAGACACACTATCTTGGCACAAGAATTCACAACATTAGATAATGTTGGATGAAAAGAATGATGAGATCATAGGTTCCAGAGCTAAACCTAGTAGCTTTGATACCACATGTAACATACTAACCCTTCAATGAAGTAATTTTTTTTCTAATTTTTCACCTTTTGAGTAAATAAACTAAGTAACAAGCCATTGCAATAAATTTGTTTCTTTTATTTATTGATAATTTACAAACAAGATGCATTACATAATTCAACAAGGATTCCATTTCATTTCAATAATTTCATAAGTTACAACAATACAAGAATTCAAACATATACGTACATAGCTCAAAGAGCTTTGGAGCAAATAGTTGTAAGACAGTCTAGGATCCTTCCTTTCAAATCTTGGTTCTTTTGTCACCTACTATGGAGAAGCATCACTCAAGTGATTTTATGCCAACCTCAAACTCTTAATGCAGTCCACCACACATCTATCATTCAATAGATGGACCTTCCCTTGGATGAAGAGATTGGTAGAGTAATCGATAATGACAACCAACTGAGCATAGTGTGGTGTCCTACATAACTAGAACTTCTAATCCCACAATCTTGAACTAGCATGTAATACTGGATCACAGTGAACTGATAGTAGAGCCAAAGGTCATCACACTACTTTGGCCAAATTATTCTTAATGGTAATCTAGAGGAAGGTCATCTATCACATACACTACTCAGGGCTGATTTGACTTAAGACTATCTTAAACTACGCATACAAATTTCCTTCAATGGATAATCTATCATCCTAGAGATAACCTATCACCATTTTAACCTACTTGGAATAAACCTACTTAACAAATAAGTACACAAGCTATTCTAGTTAAATCAGTAACTCAACTAAGTGTATCACATGTGCCACTCAAGTTCAATCATATCTAGTATATATAATACCTATGATAACACCAATCTCCTATTATGAAGAAATTACAAACACATCATAAGAAAAACATAAAACCTTCTATTACCTCTTCAATGACATTCTAAATTCTCTAAATGCAATTACTTGGAAAAGACAATTCAAGCAACATGGAGAAAAAATCATTCATAATTGAAAAATAATAAAGAATAATATCCTCATGCCTGTTATCGCTTGTCACACTATTGGTAGCAATGCAACCTCTCCCAATTAGCAACAAGCTTGATAATAGCTTCTCAAGAATGTCAAAATTAGCGTATAACTCTCAAGTTGATAGATTAATTCACTCAAACAACAACTCTTTCTTGGGTATGTGCAGGATCATGATGGGCCAAAAAGTGACAATATGATGGGTATGTGTAGGGTATGTGGCTGATGACATTTTTTTAACCCAAAATTGGTGAAATAAAAAGGGTTTTTAAAGGATATTCTTAGCTTTCCACCAATATAAATTATGTTTTACTTTGAATTTAATAGATAATTATTATTCATTTTCTATTTGAATTATGACTAAAGTCCTCATTTATAGGCTAATTGAAAAATATCTATAGATTTCAAACAATATCATATTTTTTGAATCTCAAATATAACATTCTATGCTTCACATACTATAGGATTAAAAAAAGAAAAATTGAATTTCATGAGGTTTTGACCAAATTAAGGTGGTCAGACATACACGATTTCTTATAGTTAAAAATAAAAATTAATGGGTATGTGCAAGATCATCATGGAAAACAGGCTCTTAAGTGGCAAAAAATTCAAAAAATCAGAGTCTATAGAAAATTGAATTTAGTTTATAAACTACTAGGTTTATTTTAAAAGAAAAAATCTATTTGGTGAAAATTTGAAATTTCAATGCAGTAGTTCTTAAATTTCAGGGAAAAAATAAGAAGTAGGTGTTTGTCGACCACCCTAACCACAATAAAATGATAATATTTTTTTATAAGATTTTAGACATAAGTAGAGGACTCAATTCTAGATGTGATGCATTTTTTTGTAAATTTTTTCTAATTAAATAATTAATTATGAATTTTTTATTACAATTTTTAAAAATATAAAACTGTATGTCCTGACCACCTAAACTTGGTCAAAACTTCATGAAATTCAATTTTTTTTTTTAATCCTATAGTATGTGAAGCATATAATGTGATCATGTTTTGGATTTCAAAATGTGATACCATTTGAAAGCTATAGATGTTTTTCAGTCAGCCTATCAATTAGGACTTTAGTCATAATTGAAATAGAAAATGAATAATAATTATTTATTAAATTCAAAGTAAAGCATAATTTATATTGGTGGAAAGCTAAGAATATCCTTTAAAACCCTTTTCATTTCATCAATTTTGGGTAAAAAAGTTGTTAGCCACATACCCTACAAATATCCATCATATCGCCACTTTTTGGCCCATCATGATCCTGCACATACCCTAATAAAAAAATCATAATTAATTATTTACTTTTAAAAAAATTACAAAAAATATATGCATCACATCGAGACATGAGTCCTCTACTTATATCTAAGATATTATAAAAAAAATATTATCATTTTATTGTGGTTAGGGTGGTCAGACAGACACCTACTTCTTTTTTTTCCCTAAAATTTAAGTACTACTACATTGAAATTTCAAAATTTCACCAAATAGATTTAAAAAACCTAGTAGTTTAGAAACTACATTCAATCTACTACAAATTCTATTATTACTTATTTTTGAAATAATACAGATGACTTATTCAAATTTTTACGTCAAGTTGCATAACTCTGATTTTTCTGAATTTTTCACCACTTAAGGGCCTATTTTTTCCATGATGATCTAGCACATACCCTCTTTAAATATGGTAGAATTATCTCCCTCTCTCTCTCACAAGTAAAATTGAAAATAAGCCAAAAATAATGCAACATAAACGCTTGCAAGAAGAATGCATCATCTCAAATGAAATGGCTCTACAACATGGGGCTACAGGTCCTACTGTTTGGGCATGGATATGGATAGAAAACATCATGCGATGTTGCACATATATCACAACAAAAAGGTGGTGACTATGTGAGCTCATACTTAGCAAAATATCAATAGATCGACCTTGCTAGATCGACAACAAGTAGAGACTTATTCAAATCTGCACATGGTCAATTCAAATTATCTCCAACACTAGATATCTACAACAAATAGGTTTCTAGAGGTGGTACCAAAGCTTCCACACTCCTCTCAATGTTGGCACAGTTTCCATGCAATTAGAAACAGTCAATTACCAATTTGCAACACCATCAATTCATCGACTTAATCTGGAGATGAGTCAATTTGGATATTTATTCTCTTTGACAAAGTCATCAACTATTTCTCATGTTTCAACAAATGTTGGTTCATATATGATAACATGGCAGTTTAAGTTTACGAAGTCAAAGATAATGTTCACCATAGGCATTGACTAGTCTATGTCATTCATCGACATAAGATAAAAAGCTCTAAATGAGATATATGTGTTTCATAAAGTGTGATAGTAAGAGTAAAACTTGGCTTCTATAAACACATTCATAGCAACTTAAAATCAACCTCTAATAATTAGCCTCTATTATGCTCAATGATAGTCGATCTCAAGAAATATAAAATATGTTTAATATATATATATATATGTAATAGCATATACATATACATATATATATTTAAACTATATATAAATGTATATGTGTGTATATATATATGTTAATATATATTTACATGTATATATATATATATATAAATCATAAGCCATCAATGTAAGTATACATTCAATATATATAAATAAGTATAGGCAAGATAGTATTTACACATAATTGTATACAAATAGTTTGGCCTCCAATGGCTTTCTTACACTTCTAGGGCTTTTCACCTAAAAGGAGAAAGATGGGCCAAAATGGGCAATGTATACACTCAAAATCAATGCAAGGATTGATAAAGTATGCTTAAATATGATGTCCTAATGCTATAAAATGATAAAATAAATGACTTATTAATGAAAAACCTAAGAAATACAAGATGTTGGAAAACACAATGATGTATGCAAAATGACCTAGAAATGCAAGTAAACAATAACAAAAATAAAAAAGATTGGAGAGGTGCATCTGGAATATGAAGTGTGATGCAAAGAGGCTTTGGAATCCTATAGATTTTTCTATTGAAGCCAATTGGCACACTTACGCCAAGTTGGGTGACTTAGTCTTGTTTCAGGGAGATTTTGCCAAAATAGGTTTCTACCAAATGGGTACTCAAAAATGTAAAAGTCACTTTTCAGGCCTAGCAGTGGCACTAATTCATGATAGATGGTGACTTAGTCCACCTAGGACAAGAATCTATAGCTTTTTATCTACATTTCCGTTCTTGATAGGTGTCTTGTTTAGATTCTATAGAAAACAGGCTAAAAGAGGTATCCAAGCTTCAATTAGGACTTTGTTGACTTGAATGATTTTGATGGATTGTTGACCACATTTTAACACCTTTCTCTTTGAAAAATTTGTAAACAAGACTTGCAAAACACACATGCAAAGAGGGGGAAAAGGGTTAAGGGTTAGAGAATAGGGGTTTTCCTTGGTCAAACCCCAATTTGGTAATCAAACCCTAGATAATGAAATGAAATAAAGAGAGAATGATGAATGAATAACATGCAATGCCACAAACTCACCAAACCCTTGATGTTGGAATTTGAAGATATGCAACAAGATGCTCCAATGGGTGCTTGAAAGTGCTTAGAATGATTGAGAATGATTAAGTAAATGATTGAATGATGAAATTTGTAAATTAGAAGATTGTAGGAGATTAGGATATGAAAAATGAGGAGAAAACCCTTTATTTATACTTTATTTTCTAATATTTCCTGAAAATAACACATCACAAGCCGACCTTAAGGTCAAGAGAATAAAATCTTGCCAGAAAATTAAAATTATTTTATTTTTGTGCCCAATGAGACTAAGTTTCCCTAGGTGGTGACTTGGTCCCACGAGGAAATTTTTACTAGGTGTCAGGGATTAAAGTGTATTTATTGATGTTTAATGGGAATATTCTCAAAAATACACTTAAGTATGATTGGAAAGTGCATTAAGGGGTCATTTAAACATAAGAAAGGGTTGAATTAGTGATGACAAGTCTAGAAAAGCGTGAGAGTTTATTACAACTCTTTACAACACTTTGAAATAAGACTTGGTAGGTGATAAAAAGGGGTTATTTAAGTGAATTATAATGAAAGGATCCTAGAAAAGTGTGAAAGTGGGTTACAACACTTCACAACACTTTTACAAGACATCCCATAATTCTTAATGATTCTCAAGGGTCCAAGACCTAATTTTAATATGTTGGCCACATTACAACATTAAATCTAGGAAAATCAAGCCAAAGCCACTAGGAGGGCCCACACATGAGAAAAAATAGAAGGGTTACTTTTTTTGTGTCCACAATAATAAACAAAATATATTGAATGTATGCATATATATATATATATATGTATATAAGTATATGCCTCTATGTACATGTATATGTATGGATATCTATATCGATGCACTCATATGGTCGTGTCCATTCACCTACGTACATGTGTATCGATACATATATAAAATATATACATATGGACATGTGTATATACTATACATATATATATATATATATATATACGTGCATACATACATACATACATACATACATACATAGATATATATGTGTGTGTGTGTGTTCACATTCATTTCACATATAGCCATTCACAATTACCTTCATATTGATAAGTATTTACGTGTGGGACATCTATACATGTGCATATACATGTTGTTAGTTCCCATGACATGTATGTGCATATATTATACACATACTCCACGTATGTCCCTCTTATCAATATAATTGTAATAGTACAAGAAAGAACTCAAAAGCTCAAATAGATAAACATCACCCAATAATGTATACAATAGTAAACAAGACTCTACCAATGCAAAAACAACAACTAAGGATGACTTACCAACATCCCACAAATTGACAACTCAATCATTCTACTATGGTGTGTGTATGCTCAAATAGTTTACTTTTACCGGTTACCTGACCAAGATCTTCTCATGAGTGATACTTCCCCTCTGCCTGGAGGAATGGAACATATACCTTCATCCACTAACACATACGCATGATAGTCTATTGTACACAACATATGTAGTATACATAAAACATCTCCAAAGTTAGAATAATAATTCAATAACCATCCATTCACATAAATGTAACAATTTTCCATGAGATAACAAGTGATATAACATTCACATATAACTTATTGATAACAAAGTACAAGCACAATTTATTCATCTCTATAATTGACATTACATTCATATTTACCCTACATAGTAATAGTAAATAGTAATTACACAATTTGGGTGTAACACCATTAGGTTTGCATGTGTTTCAATACAAATTTATAAAAATACCATGATGACATTAGAATCTCTCTTAGCTATCTAACCATATATATTTGTTTATGTTTTGATTATGTTAAGGTTTTCATCTATAAAATCTCTTGTTAGTGCCTTAATTTTTTGTCAAAAACCTGCATGTGCTAGTCTAGGTATATATTTTTACTTGTTCATAAAAGTTTGAAAAGAATTACAATTTTAGAAACTAGACTCCATTATACATGTATTGAAATTTTTTTTATTAGTTTTGAAATTTTTTAAGGGGAAGCATGCTCAAATTTCTACTTTGCAAGATGTTCCCACTTCAAAAGTTAGTAAAATATTATATATTGATTAAAAAATTAGCCAAAAAAAATAGCATAAACTACATGGTGTTAGTTAATTTCTCACAAAAACTAATTTTGAAATTCTAAAAAAGTTAACATTTTAGGGTGCCACAACAAATGCTATGCTATTTTTTTTATTAAAATATGACCACTTTGTGTGGCTTCCCTTTTTCAAACCCTTAATCTTCACTATTTTCAAAAACAATTAGTAGTTTAGAAAGTAGATTCAGAGCACTATTACTCTTGTTCTTGTTGCATCTTCAAATTTTGAGTGTAACTTGTTGCAAGTATGTTGTAGGTGTTGTCATTAATGTCAATAGTTGGAGATGTTTTTAGTGTTTTCGATGCAAATAGTTCACTTTCTTTCCAAATTCTTTTGAGAAAATTTGAATAAAAGAGTGTGTGATGTGATATAGGTGTGTTCAGTCTTGTACTCTGCATTTCTTCATGGTTTAAGATATGTTTGTGTAGTTTGGATGTGTTGATCAGAGGTGTTCAGAGGTGTTATATCCAAAGTTCTAGGTGCTAGATCATGTAGTAGAGGAAGATTTGTTTGATAGTGTGGCTACTTGTGTAGAAGGATTTTCTAGGAGAAATGAGATTGCTCCACATTTCTCTACATTATTGTTTCCTATCTTGCAGATTTGGGAAAATTATTATAATTTCTATATCTACGTTCTCTTAGAGTTTTGAGTATCGAGTTGATCTGCAAGATTGATTCATGTGTTGAAGTTAAGTGGTAGTGTATCTAGTTGCATAGAATTAATGTATTCTTAAGTTTCAAATGGTTGTAGTAGTGGTGTTGGATATTTTGATGATGTGAAATATTGTATAATATTTAGAGTGTTGCTATGTGGTTGGCATGGTGTTTCCGAACCTGGAGAGGTGTGTATGTGGTCACTTGCTAGTGTTAGTGTAGGTTTGGATGACCTAGCACTAATTGCAAAGGTTGTTAATTATTTATGGAAGCATGACGATACATGTTGGTGTAGATTTGAGTCCTAGTTAACCCTTGGTGTGGTATTTCTTCAATTCTTTCTATCGTGGAGGTGTTTGGTGCCAACCTATTTGGTGTTGCATGTTTGGGGTGCATATGTTTCATTAAGGCTAAGCTAATTAAGATTGTTTGAGGTAACATATGGTATAAATGCAAGATGGAGTTTGTGTTGAGTGTGTGGGTATGTGTAATAATGAAGATGTGATCAAGTGTGGTTATCTGAGTGCAAGATTAATGCCTATAACTTCAACTGAAATGAGTAGAAGGTGTCTACATTTTTAGTGTGCTTGAAGTTGTTGGAGGTAGTGAGCAAAAAGTTGCAAATGGTGCATAATTGCTATGGTGGATATATCCTTTTTCTCTGAGATAGTTAATCTCTCTGTAATAGTTTTCTTCCTTCTCTCTCTTTTAGACAATAATCCCTTGGTAGTGAGCCTATTGTATTTGGTGTTTCTATTCATATATAGGTGAGTTAATCTTCACCATGTTTTTTCCCTTCTTAAGGTTGTCCATGTAAATCTGGTTTTCTCTTGTTTATGGATATGTTTGCATTGTTGTTTCACATGTTTATATTCTACTGATGCTTAATAAGGGTTTAAAGTTTGATAAGGGTTTGAAAGTTAATGAGGGATTAAATGTTTTAATGTGCAATTGATTCAACCCCCCTCTCAGTTGTCCTATACATCTAAAAATTGGTATCAAAGTTATGGTTCCTTGAATAATATTAATCGTTTGAGGTAGATCTAGATGGTGCATGGGAAGGGTGTCAAAAATTCTATGTTTGATGAAATAAATTATGCTTATTGGAAAGCTAGGATGGAATCCTTTTTGGTCTCTCTTGGATTTGGAGTCTAGAAATCAGTTGAAAAAGGATATACTATGCCTGCTAATGGTTTGACAAGTGATGATGAGATCAAGGAATATGAGAACAATGGAAAGGAAAGGAAAGCTATTCTATGTGGTCTCTCTAATTCTAACCTTGGAAAGGTGAGAAGTCTAAAATATACTAAAGATGTCTAGATAAAGTTGGAGAGAATTTATGAAGGAGATGATAAGGTCAAGCAAGTGAAGATGCATAATTACAAATCCAAATTTGAAACCTTGAGGATGTCTAAAGATGAAGATATTACAACCTACATGCTTAGAGTGGATGTTGTTAATTCCATAAATGGTCTTGGTGGCTATCTAGAAGAAAGTGAAGCTATGAAAAAGGTATTAAGAACTCTTCCTAGATCTTATAGTTCTAAAGTTTCTACTATTGAGGAAGCTCATAATTTAGATCAATATTCTAGATATTAGATGTTTGGTGCTTTAATATCTTATGAATTGAGAGATTTTGGTGAAGATGCTACAAAGAAAGAATATGATTTTAAAGTCCAAAAGGCAGAGAAATATGATGAATTAGATCTTGATGATCTCAATGAGGTGGAAGCAAATTTTGTAAGGATATTGAAAAAGGGCATAGGAAGATATAGAAGCAATTTACCCTTTAAGTGTTTTAATTGTGGAAAGATAGGTCATTATGCTTCTAAATACCCAATCAAAGTTGCAAATGACAAACATAAGGATCATACAAATAAATCTATCAAGAAGAGTTATTATGTTGAAGAATACAATGGTGTATCTGATGATGAGGAATCATACTATCATGATGAAGACATTAATGAATGCTTGTTCATGGATCTAAATGTTGGAACCAATTCTACTAATTTTGAAAGATGTATGAAGGAAAGTGCTAAAAAATAGGTCATAACATTGAAGGAACTATGGTGATTTCCTTTCATACAAGAGAGGAGAGGAAATATTGGATAATTAATAGTAGATTATCAAATCATATGATAGGTGATAAGATTAATTTTTTTAAACTTCAAAACTATGATGGAGGTATTGTTAAGTTTGGTGATGATACATCTGCTTAGATATGTGGAAAAAGTTCAATTATTTTTTATGGAAAAAATAAAAAAGATTATTTTCTTTATGTCAAGGGTCTCCAACATAATCTTCTAAGTGCAGGACAGATGTTTAGTTGAGGATACAATTTGGTGTTTTAGGATGATGGTTGTGAAATTAGAAAAGGAAGGTCTACAACTTTGGTTGATGTAGGGACAAGAACATAAGGTAATTTCTATCACCTCAAAGGTGGTGATGTTAAGTGTTTTATGTCTCAAATAAATGAAAGTTGGCTATGGCATAGAAGAATGGGTGGTGTAAATTTTTATAGCCTAGCAAAGATCAGTTCTACTGATGCTATGAGAGATTTTCAAAGAATTACAAAGCCTATCAATATAGTTCGCAAGAAATGTCAGTTTGGAAAGTAAACAAAGAAGAGATTCAAAACTAAAGAATAATCTACCATAGGTCCTTTGGAGTTGGTGCATATAGAGCTATGGGGACCTACTAGAATAAAAACATCTCAAGGTGACAAGTATTTTATTTTGTTGATTGATGATTATTCTAGAATGACTTGGGTGACATTTCTCAAAGAAAAATTAGAAGCTCTAGATAAATTTAAAGCCTTTAAATCTATGGTTGAGAATGAAATGAATTTGAAAATAAAGTGCTTGAGGTTTGAAAAAGGTGGTGAGTTCACCTCCAATGAGTTTAACAGTTTTTGTGAAGACCATGGAATAAAGAGACATTTTTCAGCTCCTAGGACTCCTTAGTAGAATGGAGTTGTGTAGAGGAAGAACAAGACAGTTCAAGAAGTAGCAATGACTATGATGAAGAAAGAAAATATACCAAAATTCTATTGGAAAGAATTAATTCATATTGTAGTGTATATACTTAACAAAGGTCAAGTGAGAGTGAACAATTCAAAGAATCCCTATGAGTTATGGCATGGAAAACCTCCTATTGTGAAATAGTTCAGAGTGTTTGGAAGTAAATTCCACATCAGGAAAGATGAAGAAAAATTAGGAAAGTTTGATGAAAGATGTGATGATGGAATATTCCTTGGATATTGTACAAAGAGAAAATGATACCAATTATATAATAAAAGACTAAAGAAAATTGTGTTAAGGTGGATGAACCATTGAAAAGTTCAATGTTGATAGAAGGATACGAACCTAATGAATCCTCTTGCAGTGAAGAAGAAAAGGATGAAGAGAAGATAGTTGAAGAGGAATAAGCTTCAGAAAAGATCCCTAAGACTCCTAAGTGTGTGAAAAAGAATCATTCTAAAGATCAAATCATTAGAGATAAGTGCAAAGGTGTGTTGACAAGAAGAAAAGCTGCTTTGACAAAGGAATAGGTAAAATTTTGTTTACTTTTAGAGGTAGAACCTAAAATAGTGATTGAGGCATGCAAAGATGAGAATTGGATCAGGGCTATGAAAGAAGAGTTGGAATAGATTGAGAAAAATTAGAATTGGGACTGTTCCCAACACTTGCAAACAAGAATGTGATAGGAACTAAATGGGGTTTCAAGAACAAACCAAATGAGGATGGAAAATTTATCAGAAACAAGGCTAGAATTGTGTGTAAGGGCTACTCACAAATGAAAGGAATATATTTTGAAGAGAATTTTTCTCTAGTGGCAAGGATGAAAGCTATTAGAATGTTTTTGGATTTTGCAGCACATAAAGAATTTAAGGTATATCAGATGGATGCCAAGTCTGCATTCTTGAATGGTGAGTTAGAAGAAGAGGTGTACATCAAAAAACCAAAAGGATTTTAGTTATTAGATGATGTTGATATGGTCTTCAGGTTGAAGAAAGCATTTTATGGACTCAAACAAGCTCCTAGAGCCTAGTATGTAAGGTTGGATAAGTACTTGTTGCAACAAGGATTTAAAATGGTACTGCAGATAGTAACCTTTACTTCAAGGTTGAGGGAGAACAAATCTTGATTGTGGTAGTGTATGTTGATGAAATAATATTTGGAGGAAATGAAGATATGTGTAAGAAGTTTGTAGAAGAGATGCAATAAGAGTTTGAGATGTCAATGTGTGGGGAGATGAATTTCTTCCTTGGGCTACAAATCAGTCAATCATAAAAAGGTATTTTCATTTCTTAGTCAAAGTATGTTAATGAAATGTTGAAGAACTTTTGAATGGAGGATTCTAAACTAGTATGAACTCCTATGGTTACTAGTTGAAAATTAAACAAGAATGATGAATCTCCTAAGGCTGATCAAAGAAAGTACAAATCAATTACTGGTGGATTGTTATATCTAACTATTACTAGATGGGATATCATGCATGCAATTTGTCTTGTGGTAAGATTTCAAGAAGATCCCAATGAATCACATGTTGCAGTTCGATTAAAAGGATATTTAGATACTTGAAGGGAACTCTAGATTTTGGTCTATGGTATCCCAGGGATACTGATTTATCTTTGAGTGCAATATAGATGTAGATTGGATAGGTATTTCAAATGACAAAATAAGTGCAAGTGGAGGTGCTTTCTTTCTTGGAAGCAAATTGGTTTCTTGGTTGAGTTAGAAGCAGGATTCAATGTCATTGTCTACTGCAAAGGCGGAGTACATTGCAGTAGCATAATGCTACACATAGCTGTTGTGGATGAAGTATAAATTGAACGATATCAAAGTATCATATGATGGACCTATTTGAATATTGTGTGATAATACAAGTGCTATCAATATTTCAAAGAACCTAGTAATGTATTCAAGAAAAAAGCATATCTTTATTTGGTATCACTTTCTAAGGGAGAAAGTTGTAGAGAATGAGGTGAAGCTAAAGTATGTGTCTACAAAGGATCAAGTTACAAATATCTTTACAAAGGCTCTTCCAAAAGATACTTTTGAGTATCTCTAATAGAAGTTAGGGGTTAACTACCCCTCCTTATTTCAACTAGATCCATAAGTTGGTGCATCTCTCCATGTGAGCATTTAAGATACATCCCTAGTACTAGATTGATGATGAAGGCTACCTCTAAGGAGGAGTAGGTAGTAGTGTTCTTGTTTGGTATATTCATGGGAGAATATATTGTGCCCCTGATGGGGAGAGAGCTGCAAAGTAAGAGCTTAGTGAAGAATGAACAATGTAGCTTGCAAGTGTTTCCCAAAGTGAAGTTTCAAGTGATGTCAAAGGGAGAGAGTTATGTTTGAAAATACTCCTCAAGAAAGGGGAATAGAATAGAAAAGGGGAGAGAATGGTATTTGAAGAATAGAGGAAAAAGGAGAGAGTGAAGTATAAGAAATTCCCCAGTAAGGGGAAGTGTTGTTTGATGTAGTTTTTTCCTTTTGCCATTGATGTCAAATGGGGAGAGTTATGTTTGAAAATACTCCTCAAGAAAGGGGGATAGAATAGAAAAAGCGAGAGAACGATATTTGAAGAATAGAGGAAAAAGGAGAGAAAGGAGAGAGTGAAGTATAAGAAATGCCCCAGTAAGGGGAAGTGTTGTTTGATGTGGAAGTATTTTCTTTTGTTGTTGATGGTTTTTAGAGTTGGTGTTTCCCTCAATGAAAAGGGGAGATTGTTGCAAGTATGTTGCAGGTGTTGTCATTGATGTCAACAATTGGATATGTTTGTAGTGTTTCTAATGTAGCTAGTTCACCTAGTTTCCAAGTGATTTTGAAAAAAAATAAATAAAAGAGTGTGTAGTGTGATAGAGGTGTGTTCAATGTTGTACTCCACATTTCTTCATGGTTGAAGATATGATTGTTTGGTTTGGATGTGATGATATGGTGCAAGGGCACTTGGGTATTTTTGTAAATAGGGGTGAAAATGGTAGTTTTGTGATGTTGAATCTTGTTTTTGTTTGTAATAAGGTCTATTGAGACCATTGTTCATTTTTTTTGGTCATGTGGGTCAATTTTGTAAAAAATTATCAAGATTTGGAAAAGTTGCAAAAGTTGCATAAGCAACTTTGCATTTTTGGTGTGTATGGGAAGTTGAATGTTTGGATATTGAAATTTTTTTTGGAACCATTGGTTTTGGCTTTCAAGTGTTTAAATATGCCTTGGGATGTTTGAGGCAACCTTCTAGAGAAGTTTTTGGAGATAAAACAATAAAACAAACTCTGTTTCCTATGTTTTCTTTTGTGTTTTTGTTGCTATAGAAGTTGGTACAGCCTCAAACGGCCTACAAATGATGTAAAATACATTAGGATTGATGAAGGACTGAATTAGATTTCATTTTTTTTATCTCATCATTTTTCATTAAGATTGAAAGGAGTTAGAGCCATTTTTTTGTAAATAGCCAGAAAACCCTAGTTTGTGAGGTTTTGAGGGAACACACATGAATTAGAGGCCATTCCACCGGTGGAAAAACCTGAGAATCAGTGGAATGGATATAGGTAGGATGCACTTTTAGAGTTTTGGGTGTTTGTAAGGGTATTGGATGGAGTTAGGGCCACATTTGATGCAACCCTAGCCTAATATCACCATGTATTAGGCTTAGGTGATTAGGTAGACATATGGTTTTGTAGAAAGGTGATTTGGAAATTGTTCTAGTTGATGGAAAAAATATTTACACACCCCATGTGACATGTTAAAGGTTGTGGAGTTAAGAATATAAGTGTGGAGATTGTAAACCCCAAAGTTGCTTTGTCAAACAAGCCTAATTAGGACTAATTGGAGTGTAGAAATTAAAATTTGAGGTTGTTGTTACAAAACAACCATATCTACAATTTTGATATGTTTTCAAGTGGCATAAAGGGTATTAGGAATGGTGTTCACATTTTGGGTATTGGGTATACTCTAAAAGTTTTGTGGGAAAACCTTGTTTCAAGTATTAAAAGGAGAGATATAGGAGTTGTGAGAAAACCACCAAGTTAGTGTTTAAAAGTTGCAAAGTTTGTTCATTTGAGATTGAGTTAATAAATTCCACCATGCTCTACATCATGATCAAATGTGTTCAAAGGTGTTATATCCATGGTTTCAAGTTTTGGATTGTGTGACAAAGGAAGATGTGTTTGACAGTGTGCCTACCTATGTAGAAGGATTGTCTGGGAGAAATGAGATTTATCTGTGTTGTTGTTTCCTATCTTGTGGATTAGGGAACATGCTTATATCTTTGTATCTACTTTCCCTTGTAGTTTTGAGTACTGAGTTGCTCTGCAATTTTGATTCATGTGCTGAAGTTGAGTGGTAGTGTGTCTAGTTGCAAAAAATAAATCCATTCTTCAGTTTTAGATGGTTGTAGTAGTGGTGTTTGATATTATAATGATGTGGAATAGTTTGAAATGTTGTGTAGTTTTTCTATGTAGTTGGCATAGTGTTTCCAAACTTGGAGAGGCATGCATGTCATCTCTTGTTAGTGTTAGTGCAGGTTTCACTAACTTGGTGTGCTAGTGCTAATTGTGGAGATTGTTAATCCTTTGTGTAACTATGGCAATGTGTGTTGGTGTAGATTTGGATTCTAGTTATCCCTTGGTGTGGTATTCCTTCACTTCTTTCCATTTTGGAGGTGTTTGGTGTCGACCTATTTGGTGTTGTAATTTTGGGGTACATATGTTTCATTAAGACCGACCTAATTAAGATTATTTGAGGTCATGGATGGTATAAATGCAATATGGAGTTTGTGTTGAGTGTGTGGGTATCTATTATAATGAAATTGTGATCTAGTGTGGTGATATGAGTTTGAGCTTAATGCCTATGACTACAGATTAGTGAGCAGAAGGGGTCTATATTCTTAGTGAGTCAATCACTTTGTCTTTTTCTTTATAAACTTTTTTTATGCAAGGGGGAATCGTGGGGAAGGTGAAGTGTTTATTGTTGGCTGATCTTGATTTGCTAGTTCAAGTTCAGGTTGAAGCATTGTCTCATCTAGGATGGGAGTGTCAAAAGTGGACGGGGACATGTTGGGAAGAGACAATTTCCCTATTTGTTTAGCTTTGAATTTTTGATAGGCAATGAAAAAGAATTCTTTGCGAGGTGTTATGGGTTCCATGGGCTCAGAAAAAAGGCTTCCAAGGAAAAGTTTCATTTAGAAGACAATGGGTTAAAGCCACTATGGTAGATAGTAAATATGTCATTATCGAGTGGAAACTTCAAACATTTGTGAATCATTGAAGGGATAGATTTCATTGAGCAAAGCCATGGATGGCCTAGCCACAGATGAAATTGATCTCACTGTGGAATGATAGAGAATCTTACATCCAATGTTTTAGGTCCTATCTGTAATGGAAGGACAATCGATCCTATTGTAGGGAATGAAAACCCATTATGTGTCTTGATCCATGCTGTTGGTTTGTCATAATCATCTTGATAAAGATCATGTAATACTAAAAACTCTTTTGTGATCACGTTCTCACCACAGGTGGGATCTATTAATATCCCATTACTGGGCTTATCATAGATGTGGTCAACTATGTAAAGAGGACCATCAGGAAGATTTTTGAGTATGTCTTGAGAAGAAAAAATAATATCAAGATATTTCTTATTTTGGCCCTTACGAGGGATAACGTCTATCGTACCCACCATTTCATCCATAGGATTAGCATGGGTAACATGAGGAGTAATATCATGATGTTCATCATTTGTATTGACATTCATCACATTGTTGTTTGAAGGTTCACTAGCTTTGACAAATGAAATATTGTGTTTAGGCATTGGGTTGGTAAAAATTTGAAAATTTTGGTTGGGAGGGGCAACAGACTTATTGCCTTGATCATTGACACCTGCAATGGAGAGATGTCCAAAATCAATGAGGTATTGCACTAGGTGTTTAAGACGCTTACACTGTTCTGTGTCATGTCCATTCTAGTGGTGAAAATGACAATAAGAATTTTGTTTAAATGTCGGGGGTAAGGGTTTAGTAGGATCAAGTGGTTTAACAATAGGAAAGGTGATCATTTTTTTTTGTCAAAGTTGAGTCATCGTGTTATGAAGGGTATTAGGAAAAGGTGTAAATTGTCTCTTTGGATCCCCATAATTGAAGGGCAATGTTGTTTTAATAGTAGCAACTTGGTTATTAATGAGTGGAGTTGGTTGTTGAGGAGGGGGGCTGAATTGTAAGAATCATTTGTTTTTTTTTCTAAAGGGTTGTGAATTGTTTGGGTTGACATGTTCACATTTCTCAGCTTAGCTAGAAGTGGACTTGGAATCATGACTAATAATTGAATTATGATAGTCACAAAGGGTTGTAGATAGATGCATGAAAGAGGTAAATTTCATCATGGTCAATTTATCTTGAATTTTACTTTATAAAATTTCAATGAACATCTTTTGAAGATGTGGATCAAGAACCTTGACATCAATTTGGGCATAAAGTGACTGATAGCATGAGATGAAATTGGTTACCTTTTCATCCACATTTTGTTTAAATCTCATTAAATCAACCAATTTATTTTTGGGATTCATGTGCACTTGGAAATGATTTATGAATGCATCAAAATGTTCATTAAATGAATGAATTAAATTGTTCGGTAAAGAGGAAAACCATTCCAAGGTAGTGTCCTTTAAAGTCCTAGGAAACAGTTTAGCTAAGAATTTATCATCAAGGAAAAAATCACTACATAAGGTGGTATAGGCATTGACATGATTAGTAGGATCGCCCTTCCCTCCATACTTCTCAAATCTAGGTATCTCAATTCCTTGTCACATCGGTGTTCTTACTATTTCCAAAGATAATGGGCTGCTACAAACATAATAGGTGGGAATCTATTGGGCCTATCTCATGCCACCTATGAGATACCATGATGCCATGCTTATGGAATTAGCAAAGATATTGGATGCAAATACGTGCACCTTTCATCTACCCACTGACAAGATGACCATTACTCTGGAGGATGTTCATCGCATTCTTCAACTTCATATCCGAGGAAAGACTATACAACTTGTAGAGGATTGATCTCATTAGGAGATGTGGGTAGACATCAAGTACTACCTTGGAGGTCCAGTTTGGGAGATGATCATGGAGCCACATATTGAGTTATGGTGGATACTCCATGCATGATCACCACTCCTTAGGTGAATTATGATTATGACTACAACACTATTAATATTCCCACATGGACGGGGAGCTCACCTAGAGGGAGGACTGGTAAAAATGATTCGGGAGATGGAGTAGCATCAGACTATCTATGCCTAGGGTCATATTATGCTATCACATCTCTTTTATGACTTGGGATGGTTCACCTATCAAGAGGAGGAAAACATGGTACATAATATAGTGTTACAGGTTTGGTGCCTGGAGCATTTCACATGTACCAAACTGACAAGATTTCTGACTATTAGGGCTATGGGTTACCCATGATCCTTTAGCTATCCAATTAGATGAGCATGGAAGTATGGGGACTTATTATATTGTAGATTTAGGTTTGACCATCTTAACTAGGAGGAGATCCTATGGAGACCTTACCTCTTAATACCTGAGTGGCCAAACAAGACACACTAGTTGGCTAAAGTATAGAGGGACCAATTTTTACTAGGGAGGCATGATTGCATAGAGACCTTTCTACTATGATCATGTCATGAGGTAGTTTGGATAGATATAGGTTCCACCAACACCTCAACATTTCTATAGATGATTAGTACAAAGTGACCATAGGCTTGGAGATACGAGACATCTCATAGTTGAGGATGTTGTGTTTAGTGGTTTAGATGATGAGGATCTCGACATGCCCCCAATCTCTAGCGTTGATGATGTGGGTATTATAGATGCTTATAAGTAGTGGTGGGCCACATCATGACTAGCTCTTTTTTTCCCATGGATCAACCTATAGGCTATGCAGGACCTCTTCCAAATCATAGGATGATGAGGAAGACATAGGCAAGGAGATCAGGGTTGTAGATCTATTTTAAGATGAGGGAAAGGATTATGATAAGGAGGATGATTTAGACTATGAGGAGGAGGAGGAGGATGAGGATGATGATCAGGATGGGGATGAGGAGAGCCAACTGATAAGTGACAAAAGTGATATAATAGATGAGGATCTAGTTGCCTCCAAGTGGAGAGATTTAGTTATTACACGGGTTACCAGATCACAGTCAACAATCACAACACATGATGACACTTATGAGCATGGGGAGGGTAGTGGATCTTCTATACCACCTACACAAGAGGGAACTGTTGCTACATAGCAGGCTAGAGACCTAGGTGATAGCACATTATTTACTTTTATTGTTATGCTTTTATGATTATGCTTATGTTCTCATTTTTATGTATATATATATATATATATATATCATGATGTGTACTGATTATCCTTATGATTTCCATCTTGGGAGATCTGTGAGAGACCTACAAGAGCTCTACCGATGAGCTATTACATAGATGGTTCCTCCCTTGTCCTCATACAAGGTTGTCTCTACAGAGTACATACCCCCACCTATCATAAAGCAACATGTAGATTTGTTTGAGCCTTTTGTGAGGTTGAGAGTAGTGTACGAGAGAACTACTAGGTGTGTCGATCGAGCCATGGGTGAGCTATCAACATTGCAAGCTACTATGATGAGCTTCGATCATCTCAAGATCTGATGAACATTGAGGTGCAAGATGCCCAAAGGTCAGAGCTCAAGAGATTATAGGGAGAGGTTGTCAGGCTACAAGCAAAGAGAGACCACATAGATCGAGATCATATGGAGGCTCTTATATGGGAGGCTAGGGCTATTAGATGAGTAGAGGGCCTACAAGATGCATTGAGATCCATGAGTGGATCATGATCACATACTACCGTCTCTTGACAGAGGCCACCATGGGATCTAGTAGTCACAGGCCATCGTAGAATTACATTTATTAAGGATATGTACTATAAACTTTTTATACATATATGAGAATTCATGTTTGGTTATTATGTTTATGTGTTTAAGTTAGATGGAAATGTGATTTATCAAATAAATTTTTTTAATATTATTCAATAAATGTCTCCATGATCTAACATGTTTTACGTGATCTAATTAAAAATATTTTAGTTTTTCTTAGATGCAACATTATGATTGAGTATGTTATTCTAGATTAAATGCACTTATGATTTTATTGTAAAACATTAAATGCATATAAGGATCTAATGTAGCTATGGACAAAGAAAAAGTAACCCTTCTACTTGTTCTTGTCCCTCCTTGTGTTTAACTGGCTTGATTTTACCTTGATTTAACATTGCAATCTGCCCCACACATTCACATTAGGTCTTGTAAAAGTGTTGTGAAGTGTTGTAACACATTTTCAAATTTTTCTAGAATCTTCTTATTATAATTCACCTACACACCCCCTTTTTATCACTTACCAAGTTTTATTTTAAAGTGTTATAAAGTCTCGTAACAAACTTTCATGCTTTTCTAGTCTTGTCATCAATAAATACACATTTCTTATGCTTTATTTTGCCCCTTTATGCACTTATAGGCCTTAATTAAGTGTATTTATAAATATAAACCTAAAAAACATCATTTAAGACAACTTAATTCCCGAAACCCATTCACATGCCTTGAGTGGGACCCATTCACCATTTGGGGCGAATGAGTCCCTCTTGGAAAAAAAATCAAAATAAATTCAAATTGTTGGGGGGTTTTTATTTCTTAAGACCTAAGGTCAGCTTGCGATGTATTTTTGGGAAATTAGGGCATAATTGTGTATAAATATATAATTTTTTATTCATTTTTACGCTCATTCATTCAAGTATTCATTCATGCATTCAATTCATCATAGAATTCAAGCATTCTAGGATTATTAATCATTCAATCAAGCATTCAAGCATCTTGGAGCAACATATCTTCAGACTTCAACATCAAGGGTTTGGTGAGTTTATGACATTGCATGTTATTTGCTCATCATTATCTCTTTATTTTGTTTCATTTTTTAGGGTTTGATTACCAAACTGAGGTTTGACCAAGGAAAACCCCTATACTCTAACCCTTAACACAATTTCCCCTCTTTACATGTGTGTTTTGCAAGTCTTGTATGTAGATTTGTCAAAGAGATAAGTCTTAAAAGTGTCATCAAATTGTTGAAGATCATTCAAAGTCAACAAAACCCCATTTGAAGCTTGGAGAAAACTTTCCCATTAGATTTTCTAGATTCAGATATGACAACCTATCAAGCAAAAAAGTGTAGATCAGGACCCATAGAGTTGACCCTTGACTTTTCAGAAATCTGCAGGTGGAATAATTCACCATCTGTGGTGAATGAGTCCCACTGTGAGGCTAGAAAAAGTGTTTTATGAGGTTTTATGTTTTCAGTATCTCGAAACCTGTTCCAATAGTTTTCACCAGAAACAGGACTAATTCACCATTTGTGGCAAATGAGTGCCAGTAGGCTTCAACAATAAACTCTACAACATTCCAGAACCTCTCCACATCAGCTTTCAACCTCCAAGTGCACTTCTTCCAGTTTCATTAAGTTTTGTTATTGTTTGTTTATGTTTTTAGTTCTTTTTGCATATCAGAGTGTGTTTTCAAACACTTTGCATTTCTTAGTTTTTCATACCAAATCAATCTATTTTATTAGTTCCTTTGCATTTAGATCATCTCATCTAAGAATATTTCATTCATTTTACATTAATCTTGAGTGTGAACATAGCCAATTTTTACCATATTCCTTTCCTTTTAGGTGAAAGACCCTAGAAGTGAAAGATAACATTAGGGTACCAAAACCCATGTTTACATTTTTGTGAACCCGTCTTTAGAACATTTTTACTTTTGATTTCAAGTGTATTTGCATCCTAGGGCTAGCTTGCATCAATATTGCATTAGGTTTTGCATTGTTTTGCCTCTTAGGGTTTTCAAAATTGCAGTAGTGAAAAGATAATTTAGATTTCATTATTGCATTTAAAAACACTAAAATTTTGTATCTGCATCAGACAATCTGACAAGCATAAAATTCACCTTAATTTTTTTGAAAATTTTCAAAAAAAATCATCCCTGGACTCATTCGCCACCCTAGGTGAATTAGTCTAGTTGCATATTTTGTACTATAATTTCTGTCATTTTCAGAGCATTTTCTGCATTTCTATTTTTTGTTATTGCATCTCTGTTACAGTTTCCCAAATTTTTGTTATTGGCATTTTATTGCTCCTAGTTTGCATTACATTTGCATCCACCCTGCCTTTAGTAGCCTTTGTATGAGTGTTTGGTGTCCTACTGATAATACTTTAGTGAGAAGAAGTTCATGACTCATGGCATCCCACGATAGCACATTCATTGTGGACCTTGGGTTTCCCAAGCTACTACTCCTGGTATTGATAATAGTGCATGTCATGGACAATACCTTTAGTAACTCCTTGCATTCAAGAAGCATGCATGTTCACACATGAACTAATTCTATACCGCATGACAAAATAGTTAACATTCATGATGACTTAACACATCTCCAACATCAAGTAAGTCTTGAAAACATTTCAACCTTTGCAATTCCCACTATAGAAATCATCCATTGCATGCTTGAAAGTGATGAAGGCCTAGACGTTGTGAAACATATTGTTGAGATATATCAAAAACATGTTACTTCCACCTCTAGTGCATCTCAACCAGCAAACACTGTGGTTAGTCAAAGAGGACCTACCACTCCTCCTCCTTCAACAATAGCATCCATACCTACCTATACCACCCCTCGAGTCACAACAACATTGCAACAAGTTAGCAATGTGATTCCTTCCTCGACTATTCCTACTAGCATTCCTAATTCTTATGTGGCATCATATGTTCTTTCCTCTTCCACCATACCATCTATAATAATTCCATTCACTTTCCCTACCACTACATACAATCCATCACCACTTTCCCTTCCACCTCATAACACCTACACTGACCCTCTCATAACACAACTTTTCCAAACTGTCTCCTCCATGCAAAAAAAAATATCCACTGCATGTCAAAGTTTAAATTTTAGGAGCTTGAAGATATAAAATGGAAAAAATGACATAATAGATTCAAATTCAATATTAGTGATGGTTGTGGGAAAACTTTTATTTTCAACTAATTTGGCAAACCTAAGATATTTCATCAATGTTAATACAAGTTTCCATTATTTTTTTTGTTCCATAAAAAAATCACCTTCATCATGTGCTTAGATAAATTCAAGTGACTTGACATAGTTGTTAATGCAAGTTTCCATTCATTCATACCATTTACCTTTCTAAGAAATAGAAAAAGGGAAAATCTTCTGTAATTGAAAATGCTTATTGTCTTTCTAAGTTACCTCATTTCCAAAGAAATAGTGAATAATTCCAAGATATAGAATCACAAACCCTTCTTTGAATTCATGTTCTTCATGGCTTGGTTGACAATCACAATGTGGTTTTGACAACAATAAACACAAGATTCTCTAGTTTCCAAAGGTGACAACAACTTATACCTTGGGTTTGACGCTTCTTTGCTCCTAAGCACTTGTCCACACTCCAAATACTCCCCTCAAACCTAAGTATTAACATTGATCAATGCTTACATGAAGCAATTTTTGTACAAATCCCTCAAAGTACTAGGTTTTACATAGTATAGTTGCAAAAAGAAACAAACTGTCCTCCATAACTCACACAAAATGATGATTTCTAAGCAACACTCCTTTTGTGAGCACATGCATATAGAGATACAAAAAATTAGTACCAAGCTTCATATATTTTCAACTGATCAAAATTTATGGGTTTTTCTAAGCTTGCTATAAAGCCTAGGTTGGTGACAAAAATGTTTGATAAGATATGTAATGTTTGATAAGTCACATTAGTTATGCAATGTAAAGTAATGCTTTGAGTTTTAAAGATATGCAATGCAATGTAATCAGCAATATCAATATGTGTCATAAAATGCAATGTAATCAGTGGTATGGATATGTTTGAAAAAATGCATTACTTACTTTTCTTGCAGTATGGAGGTAGATGTATGTATGAAATTTTTTGCAGCATAGACATGTTGATAATTCCAAATAGCCCATTGCCTTCTTTCATAAAATTATTTGGTGTGTTTCATAAAATGCAATGTAATTAGTGATATCAATATGTTTCATAAAATTTATTACTTACTTTTTTTCTATGTGTGTTTGTGAACATGTAGCATTTAACATCAATGCTGAGGAAATGACCAAAGGCTCTAACACTGGAAGAACATGCAGTTAAAAATGCAAGGAGAAGAGAATAAAAAATTGTAGCTCATAAAGCAAAGGAATTTTATCCCATACAGCCAAAATTCTTGTGCAATCTAAGAGAGATATCCAATTGGAAAAACAAAGGGCACAAATAAACAAAGTTCATGGAAGGAAAAAAATGTATCCTAAAGTTGGGGGCACATCATCAACATAGGTGAAGTTCAATACACTTCTCCAGTTGAAGACACACCAACAACAACATGTGGTTTTCCAAGTATATTAGAAATCACATCTCCAAGTGAAGACACACCATCAACAACATTGTGTTTTGAAAGTACATCAGCAAACACATCTCTATTTGAAAGCACTCCAATTGAAGGTACAGGATCTATCCCCGATGTTGTTGACACAAATTTACATCTGAAACTCCTCCTAGAGTTTTCTCATAGAAAACCTACATTTTTTATTGATATTGATTGCAATGTTTTGAAATGGATGCCTAATAAGATTCCAAAACATTCATGTCAAATATATGCACAGAGGATATGGAGTTTATTTTTTGTGAAGGTAAGTGAGGGTGGAATATGCCAACTCTTTTTTGAAATTATGAGGAAACTCAAATTTACATCACCGTGAGACCCCATTTCTATGAGGTATATGTTGTCCATACCTTGTCAACCCTACCGAATTGGAAAGCTGGTGAGCTTGGCAAGCTAGTGAGCTCACTAGCTTTCCAATTTGATAAGGTTGAAAAGGTAGGCGCAAAATATGTCTCATAGAAATGGGGTCTCATGGTGATATATGGGAGACATTTTTAACGTACAGATTCATGAATTTATTCCTATATTATGATGAGTGCAACTTGTTTTAGGAGGGAAAAGACTTGTATTTTGATGCATGGAAAAGTTGATTCAGTGATGGATACTTGCACAAATGTCTCCATGTATTTTGTAACTATCTTGCAAGGTGACTTGTTTCCATTTTCCCTATCACATTTTTTGATATGGATTTAATAGATGATTAGAGAGATATGTGACAGTTTCTTAATTCATTGCAATGTTTTGTGATGCTCTTCTCATTTTTTTCATAAGGATGGTTGTAGTTCTATTAGGATTATTAAAGAATTTTTGTTGTGAGAGATGAGATAAATACATTATGATGAAGATTCCCATTTGAATCCTTTATGCATTCATTCCATACACTTCTTTCTCCCTTATAAATCAGTGACTCTATTTCCCAATGGAGAAGGCACCAGTCTAATTGGTAAAGACTAACACACATTAATATCTTTAAAACCATTCTTCTTGTCATCTCCATGATCATGCATGTAACAACTTCCCTCTTACCGCTATGTATGCCAAGTTAAGTGGATTCATTTGTTGGGGGATATATTTTTGTTATCATTTGTAGGTGTGGGGTAAGAGTAGGATAAAATCAGCTCTATTAGAGGTCCTTTTGTGGCTAATTCCTCTTCACTTAGTGACAAGATTTGGAGTCAAGGGAGTGAGTTTGGTATAGACACCATTTTTAGTTGTTCATCTAGTTTACATACCTCTACGATACCCCTCCTAAGTTTAGTTGAGATCAAAGTGTAGGAGATAAGACCCACTCTCGTTTAGTTGGCCTTAATCCATTCATTAAGTTTGATGAAAAATCGCTTCTCAACCTCCTTGTTGACACCCCTGGCCTAGGTGGTTGATGTAATGTTTTAGAATAATGGATTGCAATGAGTTTTTGCACCAACAAAACTGGCACCATTGAAGGGGATAAATTCTTGGTGGGTTAAAATTTTGTTGAAGACTCTACTAGTTGGTGAACCCAAAATTGATTTGCAGTTTTGAAGAATGTTTGATTCTAGGTTTTCCTCATCATTGAGGTGACAAATTTGCTGATAGAACAAAAGGATGTGATGTTGTAGTTGATTCATGGTACTATTGGTTTTTTCAATGCCTCAAATTTCATGTGCAGTAGATGGCTCACTATATATTTTTGTTATCCTTATGTGTGTTGCTCACTATCATGTTGAAGACATCAAATCTATTCGTTTATATTTTTTCCCTGCATGTTTATACCTTATTAGTCATGGCTTCTTTGAAATATGGAAGCCCTATGGAAGATTTTATATATGATTCATCTTGTAATTGAAGCTGTAGGTACCATGTTGATAACGAAATTTCTAGTCCTTACATGGTTGATCCATCATGCATGTCTGAATGCTCTTCACATTCTAATTTTGTACACCAAGATAAGACTCCATTGCATGGTCTTAATGAAATCACTAGGGAGAAAGAGTTGCTTCAAAGGAAAATTGAACTTGTTGAAGAGAATGAGAGAGTAAAAAAAAAAATTGCAATGCTTGAAGCCAACCTAGTGTCCAATACACAAATTAAACCCAAATCTACCTATATACATCTAAAAATGGCTCGAAGTTAAATAAATATTTATATTTATTTAATCCTTATTTCTTCTATCAATAAATAAATTATTTATTTATTTATTTATTTGATTCATATTCATCAAATTTGTCTAATAGCTAAATAAAATCAATTTATTTAATTAAATTATGTAAATTCTACTAAAAGCTATTTTTAATTAAATAATCCTAATTATTTAATTATTCCTCTAAATCAAAGTCCTAATCCACATTATCTTCCATGTCACCTTACACCTCACATGATACTTCACATGACACCTCACCATGTTGCACCAATAATTAAATATTTTTAATATTTAATTGAATATTTATCTCTCAACACATGCCCTATTTCTTCTCCACCATACCTTTTTTTTAGAACTTGGTCTCTCCATGTCATCATAATCAAGGGAAACTATGAGACACTTGTCTCATAACTCCTATATTCCCTCCAACATCATAACAAGGAAAGACTCCTAAGATATTTGTCCTTATGGTCTTTGTGAGCATTGTGACAAGTGGCTTCTTCTCCCACCTTTCACTCAACCTTGTCAATGTAGGAGGAACATTTTCCTAGTTTATCTCCCTCATCCCAACCAATCCAATCCTCACCGTACATGTCACACAACCAATTCTCCAATCATTTATCTTGTGCCACATGCATGTAAAGTTCCTTAGCCTATAAAATGAATCTCATCACCTCCATTTTTAATACACACAAGAGCTATCATACTTACATGCTTTTGAAATCTCATATCAATTATCCAAAAGTGTGCCTTTGTATTTGCATCATCATTATCATAGCTTTAGCATTATTATTATCATTGAATTCTCATTAGCATAGCATAGCAATCTCCATAGCATTGTAGTTGTAGCTACTTCATTGTAGAATCATATCCTCATCATCTTAACATCATCAATAACTTGATCAGTCTCATATCCATAGCTTGCATTGTAGAAATAATTCACATTGCATATCAAAATCTACCACAAAATCCATTCTACTTATAGCAATCTTGGAAAACAAGGAAGTGTTGTTCTGAGAGAATCATTATCATCAAGAAAAAGATCACAAGTGATAGGAGACCCCATTTCTATGAGGCATACACTACCCCTACCTTGTCAAGCCTACCGAATTGACAAGCTAGTGAGCTTGAAAAACTAGTGAGCTCACTACCTTGCCAATTAAGTAGGGTTGACAAGGTAGGGGTAGCGTATGCCTCATAGAAATGGGGATTCATGGCGATTTATATCACCATGAGTCCCCATTTCTATAAGACATACGCTGTCATCATGAGTCCCCATTTCTATAAGGCATACACTACCCCTACAAATCATTGTGAGTCCCCATTTCTATGAGGCATACGCTGCCCCTACCTTGTCAACCCTACCGAATTATCAAGCTAGTGACCTTGGAAAGCTAGTGAGTTCACTAGCTTGCCAAGGTAGGGGCAGCATATGCCTCATAGAAATGGGGTCAATCATGGTGATGTACATCACCATGAGACCCCATTTCTATGAGACATACACTACCCCTACCTTGTCATCTACTCTAACAAGCCAAAGTTTAGTGGGATAACACCTTTTCTCATCTCAAATAAATCTATAAATCTATCCTTCTAGTTGATTGAGATAACAAATATATCTTGAGGAAAAGATAGAGTTTTGAAAGGAGGGATGATGTTTGTGGGGAAAAGAGTAGAGTACAAAGATATAGTAGGAAAACCTATAGTAAACCACCACAGATAGGTTACAGAGCTCTTGGTCGACAAGTCATCCCTAAGAAGAGATACATTTTATAAGGGACTCATCCCACTAGAAAAATATTTGTATAGAGTAGAATATAATGTAACAAGTTAAGATAGAACTTGAGGAATATATGAAGGAATATAAATAAGTGAGTAGGTAGAAGTACTAGAAGATTTGTAATGTACAAGACATCCAACAGAATGATGGGAATGTAATATCAGCTTTACCAATTGACTAACTTATTATAAATACTTCATTTATTAAAATGAATCAACCTAATGATTATATATCAATATCAATATAGCATACAGTCTATTCAAATAAACACTTGTAATGATATTTACTCAAATTTTGAAATTTATTGCTACCGTAAAACATTTGTAATTCATGCAAGGTAATCCCTTAACAATCCAAATTGCAAAGGGGTAGCAATCTTTGATGGCCTATTACCCAAATATCATGTTAGGTATATGCATTTCATATAAGGCATCAAGATCATGTAGGGAACCTCTACAATAACCTCTGTTGGTTTTGTTATCTTGGAGTCATTTCTCTGTGGTGTCCAATATTGACTTGATGGAAAAAGTGTCAATTGCAAGCAATGTAAAGTTGCAAAGTGGTGCAAATTTTGTTCTGTAACTCGTGTGACCATTCAAACTATTCCAATGCATTTGGATGGGTACACTTATAGTAGGCATGGTCCTCTTTCACACCCAAAAATGTCGAATTGCTCCAAGCTACGTTCAATCGGCTCGATCCCTTAAGGGTCCAAAGTGCAAAAGGGCAACAATCTTTGACAGGCTATTACTCAAAAACCATGATGCTCACGAAATCTTTTCCTAAGCCTATGGGATCATGTTAGGCCTCTCTACAATAACCTCTCTCAGTTTTTGTTATCTCGAAATCATTTTTTGTGGTGTCCAACTTTCACTTGATGAAAAAAGTGTCAAAAGTAAGTAGTGTAAAGTTGCAAAGTGATGCAACTTTTATTCTGCAACTGGTGTGACCAAACAGATTGTTCCAATGCATCCAAATGGGTATGTTTATGCTGAGAATGGTCCTCTTTCACACCTAAACATGCATAATCGTTTTGAACTACATTCAACCAACTAAATCCCTTATGAGTTTGAAGTGCAAAATGGCTACAATTTTCAGCATGTTGTTACTCATACATCGCAACGCTTAAAAAATTCTCATCTGAGCCTATGGGATCATGTTAGGCCCCTCTATAATAACCTCTCTTAATTTTTGCTATCTCAGAGGCCTTTTGTCGTGGTGGAAAATTTTCACTTGGAGAAAAAGTTGTCAAAATGCAAGTAGTTGAAAGTTGCAAAGTGGTGCAACTTTTGTTCTACAACTCATGTGACCAAATGAACTATTCTAATACATATAATTGGGTACTTTAACGCTATTTATGGTCCTCTTTTGCACCCAAATATGATGAATCACTCTGAGCTACATCCAACTAGTAGAATACCTTAAGAATTTAAATGCAAAATGGTTGCAAACTTCAGCATGCTATTACTTGGATACCATGCTACTTAGAAACTTCTCGTCTTAGCCTATGGGATCATGTTGGGCCCCTCTACAATAACCTCTCTCATTTTTTACTATCTCAAAGGCCTTTTCCCATGGTGGTGAATTTTCACTTACAGAAAAAGTTGTCAAATGCAAGTAGTTGAAAGTTGCAAAGTAGTGCAACTTTCGTTATGCAACTCGTGTGACCAAACAAACTATCTTGAAACATCCAAGTGGGTACATTTACACTAGGCATGGTCCTCTTTCATACCCAAACATGCTGAATCACTCTGAGCTACATTCAATTGGAAGAATCCCTTAAGAGTCCAAAGTGCAAAATGGCTGAAAACTTCAACATGTTGTTTCTCAAATACTATGACACTTAAAAATTTATTTCCTAAGCCTATTGGATCGTGTTGGGTCCTTCTACAATATCCTCTCTCATTTTTTGCTATCTCGAAGGCCTTTTCCCATGGTGAAAATTTTTCACTTGGGGAAAAACTTGTCAAATTCAAGTAGTTAAAAGTTGCAAAGTGGTGCAAATTTTGTTCTACAACTCGTGTGACCAAATGAACTATTATGACACATCTGGGTGGGTGCGTTTACACTAGTCATGGTCCTCTTTCACATACAAACACACTAAATTTTTTCAAGCTACATTCAACTGGTAGAATCCCTTAAGAGTCCAAAGTGCAAAATGGTTGCAAAATTTAGCATGTTGTTACTCGAATATCGTGATGCTTAAAAACTTCTCGTCTGATCATATGGGATCGTGTTGTGCCCCTCTACAATAAAATATCTTGATTTTTTCTATCTCAAAGGTTTTTTCCTATGGTGGAAAATTTTCACTTGGGGAAAAAGTTGTCAAATTCAAGTAGTTGAAAGTTGCAAAGTGGTTCAACTTTCATTCTGCAACTCGTGTGACCAAAAAAATTATTCCAACACATCTAAGTAGGTACATTTATGCTAGACATGGTCCTCTTTTTCATCCAAACATGTTGAATCGCTCTGAGCTACATTCAATTAGCATAATCCATTAAGAGTCCAAAGTGCAAAATGACTACAAACTTCATCATGCTATTACTTGGATACCATGATGCTTAAAAAATTATTGTATGAGTGTATGGGATTGTGATGGGCCCCTCTACAATAACCTCTCTCTATTTTTGCTAGCTTGAAGGCCTTTTCCCATGGTGGAAAATTTTTGCTTGGGGAAAAAGTTATCAAATGTAAGTAGTTGAAAGTTTCAAAGTGGTGCAACTTTTGTTCTACAACTCATGTGACCAAAAGAACTATTTTGATGTGTCTAGGTGGGTATTTTTATGCTAGGCATGGTCCTCTTATGCACCCAAACATGTTGAATCGCTTCGAGCTACATTGAACCAGCATAATCCCTTAAGTGTCTAAAGTGCAAAATGACTACAAAATTCAACATGTTGTTACTCAGATATAGTGATGCTTAGAAACTTCTCATATAATTATATGGGTTTGCGTTGGGCCCCTCTATAATAACCTCTCTCAGTTTTCGCTATCTCAGAGGCATTTTCCCATTGTGACGATTTTTTACTTGGGGAATAAGTTGTCAAATGCAAGTAGTTGAAAGTTGCAAAGTGGTACAACTTTCATTCTGCAACTCATGTGACCAAATGAACTATTTTGACACATCTGAGTGGGTATGTTTACACTAGGAATGGTCCTCTTTCTCACCCAAACATTCTAAATCACTCCAAGCTACATTCAACTGACTAAATACCTTAAGAGTCCAAAGTGCAAAATGGTTGCAAACTTCAACATATTGTTAGTCAAATACTGTGATGCTTAGTGTTACCCGATTTTCACCTATGGGCTCAATCAGGCAAGGGAACCTATGTTTTCAAGTGTTTGAGAAGGCCAAATGGAGGAGCATTTGCATCAAGGGCTAAATCATACATCTAATGCTATTTCACAAGGAAGTTTGTTGGATGGTATGCCTTAGTCAGAACTGGTATAGAACTCCTAAAAGAATAAAGTCGGTGAGACCCTCCAGTTGTCTTGTTGACTGGTTGTTGTGCTATATTCATTCAAAATCATTAGGTCACAGAGACATCTTGGTCATTGTGAAGTTTTCTATCTCTTACCGACTGCTGGTGGTCTCCCCGAAGGAATCTGCATTCGGGGAGATGTCTCACCAACAGGGTGAGGTCTTGGTGAAAGGTCTTACTGACCTGATGATGTCTTGCCGAAGGGAGTTAGCGTCAGCGTGATGTTTTGGGCTCAGCGAGTGGTCTCACCGACCATTGGTGTCTTTCCAAAAGGGATTTCCCTTAGTGAAAGGTCTTGCCGAAGACGAATGGTTTGAGCTCACCGTGAGTTTGGTGGTTCGGGGAGACGTCTCGCCGACGAGTGGAGGTCTCACCAAAGGTGTTCATAAGGTTGTGGCATTGGGGAGACTTCGCGATGAATGTTCTAAGCTCGGAATGATGTCTCGCCAAGTTTGATTGTCTCGGCGATGGAGGGGGATATCGCTATGACTAATGGACACCCGCCATGATGTCCTACTGACACGGGGAAGTCTTGCCGAAATGTTTTGAGCTCGTGGGGATGTCTTGCTGAAGTGGATTTGGGCTCGGTGTAATGTATTCCTGACTAATGTTTGTCTTTCCAATGTAGGAGGATATTGATATGACTCTAGCCGCTCTCTATGAACTCTTGCTGACGGTTGTGAGCTATGTCGATAACTGTTGAAGGGCATAATCACATCAAGGAGACACGGCTAGTGTCTCACCGACATGTGATTCTAATGAAGCAACCTTTGACTGTCTAGGAATCTACGTGGTATGAGTTCAACCAATCAGAAGGAGCTAAAGATAGACCATGGGCAGTTTGACTGTTGTGGCTATCCTTGTGAGGAAGATCAACAGAATGTGAGCAGTATGGATCTGCTCTGTGATCCAGGATGATGAATTAGTTCGAAGGTAGTGGTGTTGTCTCTATGGAGGTCTAACAATAGGGAACATTTGATGTTGTCTCTCAAGGGGATCAACTTGAAGAAAGATCTGAAACAGGAGGAAAGCAAAAGGGGGAGAAGCTGCTAGTCTCAGGGATAGCTGGGATGTCTACTGGAAAAGGTAGAGTGACATTTATGATCATGTTTCAGGACATTCAAAGCGGCTCTGATGGAAGTTTGAAGGTGGACACAGGGGCCAAAAGTTAATGCGATGGTTGCAAAAGATCTGAAGGGCCATCCCTGGAGCGATTTTTCATCGACATGGACACGGGGGATGCACATTGAATGCATTAACTTTATTTCCAAAAGATCTAACGGTCGACCCTTCTAAAAACTGATATTTTTGTAAACCCTAAAGCAGGGGGATGATTATTTTTAGTTTTCATATATATGGTATTTTTGCCTCATTTTAGAAAAGAGTTCTTACTTGCATATTTTTCTGCTTTGTGACTTCTACGAGTCCTTGAAGGAGAATACTGAGTTTTGTAACTCATTTAAAGACATTGTATGGTAGAGTTTCACCTTTGGAGGTCAATAAAGAAAGCAATTTATGCCTTCTCAGTTATCTGTTTCATTGAGTGTGTTGAATGATTGATAAATTTATATGTGATTTTTCTTATTCCTTGTTAATATGTATTATTAATAGCACTTTTAAGTAGAGGAGATATGCATATTGCAGGTTATAGGTTATGCTGGTGATGCAAATAGATTTTAGTTGTGAAGAGAATTTATCATCCTTCTAGGACTGTATGTATCGTAGTTTTCTTATGAAACATTTATGCAGTATCATATGAGTATTGAGTTGTGCATATCATATTTTATTAGTTGATTGAAAACTGTGTGTTAAGAAGCTATTCATGTTTGAACAAATTTGGTGTATCACCATAGGATTAAATTTTCATTTTAACATTCTTTCTCCCTTTTCCTTCAAAAAGAATCAGTACAATAGTGACACCATAGAAAGCCGACCTTCTCTAGAGGTTGACCTTTGCTTACAAGGAACCCACAACTTTAGAGGTCTTCCCATGTTACACTGAGGTGTTGAACATTAAGTTCAATAGGGTGCAAATCCAAGTGTTAACAGTTTTTGGCATGCCCGGTGGGACAAGTTCCACATTATATTGTTGGTTTGGTATGCAACCAGCAAGTTCAGACTTTGCAGAAGTTATTTTAGCATACTCGGTGACTCTATAAAGAGAAAGAACTTCAGAATCAATTATTTTACAGTTTA
The DNA here is from genome assembly GCA_007258455.2 of Sequoia sempervirens. Lineage (NCBI taxonomy): Eukaryota > Viridiplantae > Streptophyta > Pinopsida > Cupressales > Cupressaceae > Sequoia > Sequoia sempervirens. The sequence continues at coordinate 554,496,894 of VDFB02047230.1, read as the reverse complement.
TGAGAAGAGTTCAAACAAAGAGCAGCTCGGGTCCTTTTGAATATTTATAGTTTTCACCACCCAAAAGACAAGGCAGGGTAACAGAGAGGACAGGGACAACATTTATATATTCTAGAAGAACTAAATCTACTCCTCCATCTGTGAGATCTCATATTGCTATCTCATTTTTTGTTTCACCTAGAGTACAAGTAAACCCACCTAAGCCACCTCTAATGGCTGCTCCCAAAAATCAACCTTTTGTGCCATTTAATGGAGGTATTCCATTAAATTTGGTACAACACAATGATATTCCAATGGCAGCTTTGAAAATCTTGCCAATTTTCACTGGGGAAGATCAGACTACCCTGATTGAACATATATGAGATGTTGCTTCGTTATGTGGTGTGTACTATATCACACAAGAAGATGTAGTTGTAAGACTACTTGCAACATCATTCAAAGGAAGAGCATTACAATGGTTTAGGAGTCTTGGAGTAGGTTCAATTCCCATCTAGGATGAGTTGGGTGACAAGTTGCATAGGCAGTTTCAGGACAGGTCTGATAATTTGTCTTTGTTGGAGAAATTAACTACGATTAAGAGAGCTCCTCAGGAGCAAATGAATGATTTCAATTTCAGATTTCAAAGAACCTAGGATAGAATTACTGCAACAATGATACCACCTCCAGAATATGCATTTTTGTACTTTTTGAAGGCCCTTAACAGTTATATAGCCGTTATGATACAATCAATGGGGGGTGTTTCCCTACCAGTTGCATTTGAAGTAGCGATTAGAGCTGAAAACGGCCTAATACAGGCTGGTAAACTTGCTCCTAGGCCACCAATGCCTATATTTCTAGATATTCATTTGAATATCCCTTTGCAGATACCACATTTTGCATCTTTTCCACCTGTTCCAGCAGTATCAGCTATTGTAATACAAGAAACTGTTGTTTCAAGATCTTCAAATGAGTTACAGGAGATCAAAAGTTTATTACAGGCTTTTGGTAATAAACTTGTGAACTTGGAAAAGTAGCAATCATATAATAGGCCTTATCAATACCAGAATTCAGGTTAGCAACAACAATATCAAGGTAATAGACAAGCTTATCAAGGCAACTACCAGGGCCTAAGACAGAGTGTAAATACTAGACCTTTTTAGGATTATGCTCCAGCACCTGTTAGTGCAGTTAAGGATCTTATCCCTATTCAAAACAACTTAGCAGCAGATTATGAGTGGTGCTACCCATGTAACCAACCTCACAATCAGGTCACTTGCTCAAAAGAACTTATTAATTAGGCACTTATGATACAAAATGCCTCAAGTTCACAGTAGAATGCACTCAATGATGCATCTCCACAACACCAAGATCAGCTTACCAATGATACTACCCTACTTAACTAGCAAGGTGAAGAATTTTGTGGATTGAACAAAGATAATTCTCCAGTTGCAGCTAACACAAGGGCAAAGAAAAGATCTTTTGAGTTGGATCAAGTAGCTGGTAAAGGAAAAGCAACAGCTACAGAACCATCTACATCTGAAGTGACTCGTGGTTTGCAAAGAAATCAGCAACTCCCAGTTAAGGAGCAACCACACTTGCAAGTTGATCATGCCGACATAAAGGTACATCATAAAGTGAACCCAATTGTACCCTATAATATTCTTGATAGTATGAAAAAGATGAACGTTACGATGTCTATGTGGGATTCATTAGCTATCCTAGGTCAAAAAGATATGTTACACTCAGCTTTGTCAAATTTTAAAGTGTCTGATGAATCTGAGTCTCCAATAGGTCAAGTCAGAAGTATGTTGACAAATAATCCTCAAGAAAAGGATAAATAGCCCAGCAAAGAGGTAGGAAAAGAAGTCAAACCACCTCCATTTTATGTGTTTGTAATCATAGGTGATAAGTTAGTTCATAACTCTATGGTAGACAGTGGAGCTAGTAGCTCAGTAATACCAAAAAAAATTGCTGACAAGCTTGGACTAAAGTATCAGTCTTTACATAAAGGAGTGATTCAATTGGATGGTACTTCTATTAATACATTGGGTGTTATTAAAGATTTGAGTCTTACCTTTCATGCATGTCCAAACTTTTCAGTTCCTCAGGACATATGCATTGTAGATCTCCCACCTTTCTTTGCTTTGTGTCTCTTAAGAGACTTTATAGCAAAAATAGGAGGTTATGTATCAGTTGACTGGTCACATATGTTGTTTAGAACTAGATATGGAACCAAAGTTACCATTAACTCTAAAAAGTTGGCTAAAGATCACATTGAGCCATATAACCCAAGTCCTATCAACGTTGTTCATACTACTGCAGACACAAATTGTATCATTTTTGCTGACAGTGAACTGGCTCCCGCTCAAAAACATCAAGCAGAAGTTGTTCCTGTGGTGTTGTTACATGAATGGGAAGCTAAAAATGTGTTGGACAGTCATGAAGACCTTATTCAGGATGTCGGTATGAGTAATTATGTGATGCTTGAACCTGATGTAGAGGTTACAAACCTTGAAAAGGGTACAGATTAGTTGTTGCAACAACAAATTGAAGTTTGGGAAATGTTTTTTGATGGCTCCAGAAGCAAGAATGAAGTAGGTGGAGGTGCAATGCTAGTTTTTCCACAAGGTGATAAGTATTTTTTAGCTTTTCATTTTGTTTTTGCATGTTCTAATAACAGTGCTGAGTATGAAGGAATCATTCAAGGCCTTGAGTGGGCAAGGAAAAGAGGAATTGACTGTTTGAAAGTCTATGGAGATAGTGAATTGATAGTTAATTAGGTTATGAGGCTAAATGTTGCCAAGAATGATGCTTTGAAGTCTTACAGAAATAGAGTATGGAACATAATTGAAGAATTTAATGCCTTCAATCTGAAATCTATTCCACAAAATCAAAATAAGCATGTTGATAGACTTGCAACAATTGAAGCACAGTTTGATATCCCAGGTGATATTTAAAAAAACAAAATACAACAGTATGTTAAGGTGGTTATCAGGCCGTCAATTCCTGATAACAACATTAATTGGTAGGTATTTGAAAGTGATGAACAAATTTTAACCTTTCTGCTCCAAGAAGATCAATTTTCTGTAGTGAACCAGGAAAAAATTAAACAATAGTATGATGATCAAGTGATACAGCTAAAGACAAATAAACTTCCCAAAGGGTTGGTTACCTTGGAATCCATATTCAATTCTGATGACCAACTTAAGAAGAACAAAGTCGGCATTCAAGTGAAAGAAGATCATTATGAAGAAGTGGAAATATTTAAAGGTAAGCTTCTCAAATTAGGAAAAATATGTTCAGTTGAAGATGAGAGAGCTTTCATTGTTTTATTCCAAGAGTATCATGATGTTTCTTCTTGGCAATATTTTGATTTAAGAGGGTTTGATCCTCATATTGCAAAACATACAATTGAGTTAGAACCTAGTGCCAAGCCTATTAGACAAAAACAGAGACCATTGAACCCCAAGCTTGAACCTTTGATGATCAAAGAGCTAACCAAGTTAGTTGAGGGGGGTATTGTGTTTCCAATTAAACACACATTCTAGGTTTCTAACCTTGTTCCGGTTAGAAAAAAGAACAGTGAGGTAAGATTATGTGCAGATTTTAGAGACCTTAACAGAGCATCTCTGAAAGATCATTACCCTTTACCATCTATGGAACAAATTCTTCAAGTTGTTGCTAGTTCAGAAAGATTTTCTCTTCTGGGTGGATATTATGGTTCTAACCAGATTCTAGTCAAGGAGGAGGATTAGTATAAAATAGTATTTACAACAAAATGGGGCACTATGGCCTCCAAGAGAATGCCTTTTTCTTTATCTAATGTTGGTGCCACCTTTCAACATGCCATGGATTTAGAATTTCAGAGTTTAATTCAAAAATTTCTGCTAGTCTACTTAGATGACATAATTGTATATTCAAAGAATGCAGATGAGCACTTGTCACATCTCAAGCAAGTTTTTGAAAAATGTAAGGAATATGGAATATCTCTCAATCCGACAAAGAGTATTTTTGCAGTTCATAAAGGTAGACTGTTAGGTCACATAGTGTCAAAAGACGGAGTTACCATTGATCTTGAAAGAGTTAAAGCTATACTTGAACTGCCATTACCCAATCACAAGAAAGGATTGTAGAGATTTTTAGAGAGAATCAACTTTTTAAGAAGATTCATTCCTGATGTTGCAAATTTACTATAGCCCTTCATTGCCATGCTTAAAAAGAATGTAGTTTTCAGTTGGACTAAAGAAGCAAAACATAGTTTTGAAGAAAAAAAAGAAGCTTTAGCATCAGCTCCAACACTGGTAAATCCAGATTTCTCTAAAGACTTCTTATAATATTTTGATAGCATTAGTTCAATTTCTACTATGCTAGTTCAGAAAAACAATGATAGTTTAGAGAAGCCAATAGCTTTCTTTAGTCAAGGACTTGTTGATTATGAAGAGAAATGTACTTTTTTGAGAAACATGTTCTCGCTGTGATCAAAAGCCTAAAGAATTTTAAACCTCTGGTTTCAAACAAAAAAATCATATTTTGGTTGCACACCCAAGTGTGAAGGAATTTCTGTTAAACAAAGATCTGAGTCAAAAAAGAGCAGGGTGGATCACAAAAGGAATGGAATTTGATGTCGACGTCAACAGCACAAAACTTGCCTCAACCCTTGAAGATGTATAGAAATCAGAAAATGGTGTTGTTTTAGTTAATACTGATCAGCCTCAAAATGTTCAAGGCATCGCACCTGCATTAACAACAAGTTGGGTTCAAGAAATGACCCACTTTCTTCATACTGGTGAATGTCCACCAGGTCTAGATAGAACAAAATGAAGATAATTTAGATTGCAATCAATTCCTTATGTCCTCATTGATAATATTCTTCTCAGGAAATATCTGAATGGTGTTTTATTAAGGTGCATTGATACTGATCAAACAGAAAAGGTACTTCATGAGTTTCATGATGGAGTTTGAGGAGGTCACTTTGCTCCAAGGATAACTATTTGGAAAATTATGAGAGCTAGTTACTACTGGGCCAGCTTGTTTAAAGATGCATATGCATGGTCAAGGAAGCACATTAAGTGTGCTTTGTTTACAGGAAAGGAAAAGCTATCGGCTATGCCTTTACATCCAATTCAGGTAAGCAGCCCTTCATGAGATGGGGCATTGACTTTATTGGGCCAATTAATCCACCATCTAGTGTTGGTCACAAGTGGGTGCTTACTAATACAGACTATTTTACACGATGGATAGAGGCAACAACTTTGAAAGAAGCAAATGAATCTTCAGTTTTGAGTTTTTATGAAGATATAATTACTAGATTTGGAGTTCCTGACTCCATCATTTCAAATAATGCTCTTGCATTTGTTGGATTAAGAGTCACAGATTAGACTATTAAACATGGAATTCATTTGAATACTTCCTCCAATTATTACATGAAGGGTAATGGATTAGCTGAAAGTACAAATAAAAAATCTGATCAGAATCATTAAGAGGACTATGGAAGAGAATCAAAGAATTTGGCATACCACATTGAAATTTGCACTTTGGGCAGATAGAATAACCCCCAAGAGATCAGTCGGTAATTCTCCATACATACTCATTTATGGTAAAGAGGCTAGGTTGCCTCTATCTGTAGAGCTTCTAGCTCTAGACATTGTTCACCGGTTGGAGATGTATGAAGAATAAGACCCAATGTCCATGAGATATGCAGAGCTCATGGAGCTCGAAGAATCAAGAGATAAACCAATGAAAACTTTGGAGTATTATCAGTTCCAAATGAAGAAAACATTTGATAAGAAAACTACAGCCAATATTTTCAAGGAAGGTGATATTGTTCTCAAGTGGGATGTGCTAAAGAGTGGTCCAGGCAAACATACAAAATTTAAACATTTCTAGATAGGCCATTTTGTTGATACTGAATGCTAGGAGCATAATGCATTTCAGTTATCAAACATGGATGGAGAAAGGTTACCAATCCCAATTAATGGGATTCACCTCAAACATTGTTTTGAGGTATGATTTATCATTGTACATACTAGGTTAGGTTTTATGCTTTAATAAGTGCTTCTGCACTTCAGTTTAGTTGTTGTTTCATTCCCTAAGTGTTGTTCTAGCACAATAAATAGTTTCACTTCAGTTTTTCCTATTTCAATAAGTTTTTGGCAACCTATTATGTTCTATGAGTCTCAAGCGAGTTGCAACCATGTTCAAAACTGCTCTAGGTCTACTTCTGAGTTTTTACTAAGTGACTCCGAGCCCAATGGACAATTTTAGGCTACTAGTTTTCAAGTTTAGTAGACAAACATCCAGCAAAGGTCGCTAGAAATGTTACCCGGTTTTCACCTACAGGCTCAATCAGGCAGGGGAACCTATGTTTTCAAGTGTTTGAGAAGGCCAAATGGAGGAGCATTTGCATCAAGGGTTAAATCATAAATCTAATGCTATTTCACAAAGAATTATGTTGGATGGTATGCCTCAGTTGGAACTGGTATAGAACTCCTAAAAGAAGAAAATCGGTGAGACCCTCCAGTTGTCTTGCCGACTGGTTATTGCACTATATTCATTCAAAATCATCAGGTCGTCGAGACATCTTGGTCATTGTGAAGTTTTCTATCTCTTGATGACCGTTGGTGGTCTTGCCGAAGGAATCTGCATTCGAGGAGATGTCTCACCAATGAGGTGAGGTCTTGGCAAAATGAAATGGCCTCGATGAAAGGCCTTGCCGAAGGGAGTTAGCGTTGGCGTGATGTTTTGGGCTCAGCGAGAGGTCTCGTCGAAAGGGATTCCCCTCAGTGAAAGGTCTTTCGGAAGATGAATGGTCTAAGCTCACTGGGAGTTTGGTGGTTCAGGGAGATGTCTCGCTGACAGGTGGAGGTCTCACCGAAGGTGTTCATAAGGTTCTGGCATCAGGGAGACTCAGTGATGAATGTTCTGAGCTTAGAATGATGTCTCGCCAAGTGCGATTGTCTCGGCGATGGAGGGGGATATCACTGTGACTAATGCAGACCCACCATGATGTCTTTCCAACACGGGGAAGTCTCATCAAAAAATTTTGAGCTCGCGGGGACGTCTCACCAAAGATTGTTATTCTCGGTGAAGTGGATTTGGGCTCGGTGTAATGTCTTCCCGACTAATGTTTTTCTTGCCGATGTAGGAGGATATCGATATGACTCTAGCCACTTGCTATGAACTCTTGTTGGTTGTGAGCTATGTTGATAACTATTGAAGGGCATAATCCCATCGGGGAGACACGGCTAGTGTCTCACTAACATGTGATTCTGATGAAGTGACCTTTGACCGTCTGGGAATCTACGTGGAACGAGTTTAACCAATCAGAAGGAGCTAAAGATAGACCATGGGAAGTTTGACTATTGTGACTATCGTTGTGAGCAAGATCAACAGAATGTGAGTAGTATGTATTTGCTCTATGATCCAGGATGATGAATTGGTTCGAAGGAAGTGGTGTTGTCTCTATGGAGTTCTGACAACATGGAACATTTGATGCTATCTCTCAAGGGGATCAACTTGAAGAAAGATCTGAAATAGGAGGAAAGCTGAAGGGGAAGAAGCTACTAGTCTCAGGGATAGCTAGGATGTCTATTGGAAAAGGTAGAGTGAGATTTATGATAATACTTTAGGACATTCAAAGCGGCTCTGATGGAAGTTTGAAGGTGGACACGAGGGCTAAAAGTTAATGCGATGGTTGCAAAAGATCTGAAGGGCCATCCCTGGAGTGATCTTTCACTGACATGGACATGGGGAATGCACATTGAATGCATTAAATTTATTTCCAAAAGATCTGATGGTCGACCCTTCTAAAAACTGATATTTTTGTAAAACCTAAAGTAGGGGGCCAATACTTTTTAGTTTTCATATATATGGTATTTTTGCCTCATTTTAGAAAAGAGTTCTTACTTGCATATTTTTCTGCTTTGTGACTTTTATGAGTCCTTGAAGGAGAATACTGAATTTTGTAACTCATTTACATACATTGTATGGTAGAGTTTCACCTTTGGAGGTCAATAAAGAAAGCAATTTATGCCTTCTCAGTTATCTGTTTCATTGAGTGTGTTGAATGATTGATAAATTTACATGTGAGTTTTCTTATTCCTTGTTAATATGTCTCATTAATAGCACTTTTAAGTAGAGGAGATATGCATATTGTAGGTTATAGGTTATGCTGGTGATGAAAACAGATTTTAGTTGTGAAGAGAATTTATCACCCTTCTAGGACTGTATGTATCGTAGCTTTCTTATGAAACATTTATGCAGTATCATATGAGTATTGAGTTGTGCATATCAACTTTTATTAGTTGATTGAAAACTGTGTTAAGCGGCTGTTCATGTTTGAACAAATTTGGTGTATCACCATAGGATTAAATTTTCATTTTAACTTTCTTTCTCCCTTTTCCTTTAAAAAGAATCAGTACAATAGTGACACCATAGGAAGTCGGCCTTCTCTGGAGGTTGACCTTTGCTTACAAGTAACCCACAACTTTATAGGTCTTCCCATGTTACACTGAGGTGTTGAACATCAGGTTCAATAGGGTGCAAATCCAAGTGTTAACACTTAGAAACTTCTCATCTGAGCCTGTGGGATTGTGTCGAGTGCCTCTATAATAACCTCTCTTAATTTTTTCTATCTCGGAGGCCTTTTACCCTAGTGGTGAATTTTCACTTGGGAAAAAAGTTGTCAAATGCAATTAGTTGAAAGTTGCAAAGTGGTGCAATTTTCTTTCTGCAACTCGTATGACCAAATGAACTATTCCAATGAATTTGAGTGGGTATTTCTATGGTTGGAATTGTCCTCTTTCACACTCAAACATGCTAAATTGCTTTGAGCTACATTCAACTAACAGAATCCCTTAAGAGTCCAAACTGCAAAATGGTTGCAAACTTTAGTATGTTGTTACTCGGATATGGTGATGCTTAGAAACCTCTCATCTGAGCCTATGGGTTTGCGTTGGGTCCCTCTAAAATAATCTCTCTTGGTTTTTGCTATCTCAGAGGCGTTTCCCCATGGTGGCGACTTTTTACTCGGGGAAAAAGTTGTCAAATGCAAGTAGTGCAAAGTTGCAAAGTGGTGCAACTTTTGTTTTGCAACTTGTGTGACCAAATGAAATATTTCAACATGTCTGGGTGGGTACATTTACGCTAGGCACAATCTTTCTTTCACAGCCAAACCTGCCAAATCACTTTGAGCTATGTTCACTTGGCTAAATCTCTTAAGAGTCTGAACTGTAGTTGTTGTCACTAAATAGTGCATCTGGCTAAATCTCTTAATGGATCTGGATATTCAATATACATGATGTATGCTTTTTTATGCTATAGAGTTATAAAACATGATTTGGTAGTAGTTATAGGACCATGTTTCTCAATGATTTGTCATGTTATTTCACGTATGGAAAATGGAAGGAGGTTTTTTAACTTATTTAAATAATGAATATGGGAAAAATGTGATAACTGTACATGGGTGATGCATCTAGAATTCAACCTTATATTGTTGTTCATACACATCTTTATCTTCATAATATCATTAAAACTGACCTATGAATTGATTTCATTTAATGAGATGTCAAGTGTTGTGATATTAGCAGATGCAAATAAATTTTGTTGGTTGGATCAACAACTATCATGTGTTTTGATGCAGGTTCATACAAGTTCATAGAGGTATATATATACCCGTGAGGTTTGAAACATCCAATTATTCTATAGATGCAAATGCAATGATTGCTAAGCTTTAGAATTAGAACCATTATTTTTTGGATGCCAGTCTCAGGCATGAATTAAAAGAAATACATTTTGCTATGATATTTTTTTATGGGAACGAGCTCTTATAGTTCATTTTAAACCTTTTGGTGTTAAAGTCCTTGCCACTAGACAACAATAGAACTTAAGAAGCATGAAGCATACATGGAAAATGAAGTATACACATGAACACATGAATTACACATTGGAAGCATGAAGCATACACATGAATACACACAATATACGTGAAGTATACATGTGAATAAGTGAAGCTCATACATGTGAATAAGTGAGGCACAAGTAATTGAAGCATTACAAAGGATACAAACACCATGAATGGAGCTTATTTACACAATATGCATTAGATGGAGCTTATTGAGCAATCAATAGTAATTAACTAAGCAATAGATGTAAACAAAATCCATGGCTACAACATTCAAGCATACAATTTGCACAATACACATGATAACATCATTCAAGAATGGTAGTAGCAAAATAAGATTTTCTTTAATATAAAATCTGTAAGGCTATACAATGATAAATATTGATAAAATTATATGTAATATATCCAAAAAATCCATATAGGCTCAGGAAAAAAGAGCCATATGGACATAAAATGTCACATATATATCGATAGTACCAAACATATGTTCCAAAATGCCACATAGGCATTCAACAAATGACCCTAATACATATGTCATTTACCTCTAGGGGAAGGAAAAAGATCCTGTGTTGCTTCGAAATTCTGCTAAATGGAGTGCCTGTTGGTTCTCTTGTCTTTTGAACACGCTCACTAGTCATCCTCTCTTCACTCTAGACCTTTAGCTAATACAACAAAAGGTAAAGATGTTAATAAATAGAAATTGAATTATGGAATGACATAAAAAAATATAATCACTTACTACATACGTATAGTCATCATGCATATTTATAGTATTACCATGTCCATGATCTAGAGAGAAAACCACCTGTAGCAACCATCAAGATAAAAATTAAACTACATAAAAGTATCATGAATTTTTTTTATAATAGACCATAAAAGAGAAAATATAATGTCAAATCGATTAATCTGTTGCATACCTCTCTCAATGGATCAGAACTAGCTATTGTTGCAGCAACTCCATGGTCCATTGTGCCACCAACATTACCAAGGCTATCTGATTTCAACAACTACAAATGAAACAACATATCTAATAGTAATATAAAGAAGTTCAGGTAGTCCCTTTTATAACTATCATAAATGAAAGAGTAAATGGTTTCCCTCAGTTGAGACTATAGTATAATGCTTATAGATCATAGAATGGTGAAAGTAATAAGTCCACTAAGATATTCCAAACTCTTGCAAATGCCAAATTTTAGTGCTTATTGAGATTCGTATTGCATATGCTGATGAACTAATGTTAATGAAGGCATGCTGTCAACATAGTGATAATGCCACAATGAAGTTCACATGAATGAAGTGAGGATTACTATGTTACTAGCAGCTTTCAAAGGGATAATGGAACATACGATGAATTAGGACGTGTCTAGGGTTTTACTATAGCACATGAAGTTGGTTGTTGGGGTGTGCAACAGTAATGGAGAAGACAATTTTGGTCAATAATGAGTGGAAGGAAAGATTTCTTCTAATGATGTATAGGATAAAATTTTGATGGATGTGTTATAGCATAGAAGGGATAAAGAGACAAGACCAATAGGGGATAATGGAACATATGGTCAAAAAATAGTGGGTACAATGGTATGTTAGTCGAATGCATAATGGAACATGGGATGGACTAGAATAGATTAATGGGATGGGCTAGGATGGGATAAAAAAATATAGCGTGAACTATTAGAGGTTAATAGGATGGGATTAGGAGGGAATAAGGGAACATAGGGTGAATTAGGGAAAGATAGTGGGACAAGACCAAGAGGGGATAATGGAACATAAGGTGAAATAAGAGAGGGTAATGTGATGGAAATAGAAGGGGTTTATGGAACATAGGATGGAATAGTATAGATTGATGAGATGAGCTAGGATGGGATAAAAAAATATAGGGTGGACAATTAGAGGTTAATGGGATGCAATTAGTAGGGAATAATGCAACATAGGGTGAATTAGGAGGTGTCTAGGGTTTGACTATAGTACATGAAGAGTGAACTTGACCTATGTGTAGTAATAATAAAGAAGATTTATCTAGGATGAAACGTGGATAAAGATGGTATAACATAGAATGGATAAAGGAACATAGGGTGGAACAAAGGGAATCATGGAACATATAAGGTGAAATAATAATGGGTACAATAAGATGGGAGTAAAAGGGCATAATGACACATAGGATGGACTAGAAGTTATTAGTGGGATGGGCTAGGAGGGGATCATGGAAAATAGGATGAACTATTAAATGTTAATGGGATGGGATTAGGAAGGAATGAAGGAACAAAGGGAATTAGGAGAAGATAATGTGACACAATCAAGAGGGGATGATGGAACATCAAATGGACTAGTAGAGATTAATTGGATGAGCTAGGATGGGATAATAAAACACTTTTACAGTGAACTATACTAGAGGTTAATGGGAAGTAATTAGGAGGGAATATTATACCATTAAGTGAATTAGGCAGTGACTAAGGTTTGAATATAGGAAATGAAGTGGGAACTTGAGGTGTATAGTAATAATGTATTAGAGATTTTGTCAATAATGAGTTGAAGGAAAGGTTTCTTGTAACGATATGTATATAAGATGAAATATGGAGGAAGGTGGTATAATATATAAGGTGTTAAAGATTGGTATATGTGATATAAAATGGTTAAATTATGGATGATGAAAGGAATGGAATAATGAGATGGATGTTGAATGGTAAATATAATTAGGATCTCACAAGACCAACCAATGTTTGTGTTTCTCATCAATTTTTAGATTTGTATACATGCAAAATTATGAAAACTAGCTAACATTATTTTACAACATCATTATTGAATAAAGGCTACCTAAGTGTAATTTGTTTGAGGAAATGAATTGAAAGGTGTGGAGGTTGAAGGTCCACCAGGAAACTGTTTGACATCCAAAGCATGTTATGAGACAAGCATTCAAATATAGCATTCAATTGTTCAAATGCAATAATAATATCTTGAATACTAGTTGCATACCTGTGGACTCAACATCGAGAATGAATAAGGGTCTATAGGAATAGAGCACGTCTCATGAACACTATGACCCAGAAATTTCATCATATCAAAATTCTACTAATTTAGTTATTCTTAAAGTTCAAAATATAATTTAATAAAAAACATTAAATGAACTTGTTGAATTTTACGTGAGTGTCAATGTCGAATGTATCATTTAGAAAATCATCTGTGAAAGCCATCGCCTATGCAAATGATATAGGTTGTGTAGCTGTATCCCACACACTTTGATAATTGTACATGAAAACATCACCAGAAGTGCCATAATGGTGGGGTGCAGCTCGGGGCTACACATCTCCTCCACATCAGGCTCTACTAGAGGCCTCACACACTATTAAATGGTTTGGTTGAGTGAGCTAATCGAATCTAGCATGTCCACCTCTACACTGTCCTTAACAATGGAAGGAGTGATGACATGCTCCACCATGGGTTTGGCCAAGGGTTTTGGTACCAACCATTGATTATGTCATGTAGCAGGTCTGTCATGTGTGCAACTCCCACCTCTACCCTGAAAGTCTAAGATGTCAAAATAATTTGGCATCTTATTGAGGACAAACTCACAATAGAGTTTCCTCAAAAACTATTGTGGTACCTCATGGTTATTGCATGGGGGTTGGTCAAATAGCATCCACCACCACTCCCAAAATTTATTTTTAATTAACTCATGGTGGCACCAATGGATGGGGAACCTCCTGCATGCATGAGACAAAGGTGCATTGGTTCTTGGGTCTATAAATAGGACGCACAAGTTAGCTTTGCTAATTTTTTCTTTTTTCACATCTGCATATGACAAACCACTAGCATAAAATTATCTCATCTCATGCCTCTTATTTGACCAAAAATTTATTTTCTTGCTCATTTCTCCTACATGAGATACAATTGACTTCAATGATTCAGAAATCCCTTTCCTATAAGGGTGGGTTTCAGCATGCTCTGTTAATCTTCCAATTAATTGTTCATTGTCTCTTTTATTGTTTTCAATTTGATTTAGAATATTTTCTTGTGTTCCTTGAGGATGCCTATGAATTGATGGAGGGGTTTCAAGTTGTTCTTGTATAGGAGGTTCTTTGTGAGGGGGTTATTATGAATTCTCAATGTTTCAAGGTGGAGATTCATTCCCTAGGAATTAGAACAAGTTTTATTATAAAAAGCTATTTCAATCTATATTCTAAATCAAATTCAAAATAAATAGAATAAAAATACATACCTCTTCGCAATCTTCAACCTCTCTAACATGTTGGTTGAATCCTCATGAAGAATTGCAAGCTAAGAGTGCAAAAAATGGATAAGATTTGGTGAGTGTGAGTTGCAGAGCTCAAATCCTCCAAGCCAAGCCGCAGGTTGAAATGAAAATTAGGTTTGAAATACGTTTTGGGCTTTTAATTTACTTTTGCATTTTGTAGACAGAAAATTTGGTGCATGCCAAATGCTCAATTTGGATTTTTTTTTTGAATTTTTCCAATTTGGCATCAAAATTGTGTCATAGATTGGTGCACTTACCCCACAACTGGATTTGATTCTATCTTTCCCGTGAAAGCTCTTTTATTCTTCTCACTTTGGCTGGCTGCACTTTATAATTTCACTTCCTAGGAAATAAAATATTCCAAATTTTATAATGGAGGCCCTTAATAATATTTTTTAAATTTCCATCATGTTGCATGAAAATTTTACCCTTGTCCATCATATTTGCATATTTTATTTAAAATATTTTCCCCTTAATGATGAAGGCATTTAAAATTCTCCACAGGTAAAATATTTTACCGATACCCCCATCCTCACCATTTTGCTTTTTTTTTTTTAAATTCCTTTTAATTGGTGAAGACTCCAATTTATTCACCAGACACATTTTAAATCACCATCAAAATAGTAGTTAAGAAATTTCCTTTTAAAAAAATATCACCGGGCCCACATTGAAGCCATCTTGCACACCCCACAACACTCTTACAGATGTCATCCTCCATCCTGTGGGGTTAGCCGGCTAGGGTGGATATGTTTCCACACTACTTGATCCAAGCTAGGCGTTGATTCATCCATGCCCTAGCTCTTCGCTATTCCTCATGTTTATGCTACTCCTATTCAATTTCCCGTCTCTTTGTTTCCATTTTGGGTGTCTTTGTCCCATCCACACAACTCTCCCCTTATACCTCCCATTTACTCTAACTTAATTAAGTATTTCTTTGTTATTAATACAACACATTACCTTCATTGGATGTCCTTTCTATCCATGTTTGTTGACTCTGCATTTTCAATGATCTTACCTCCTCTAAGGTGACCACATGCTTGCTTGCCACAACAGAAACTCCTCCTAGTTTTCTCCACTTTGCACCTCTATTCACAACTAATTTCTACACATTTCTTAACGCTTGGTCGCTCCCTACAGGAGACTCTTGGCTCTTCTTCTTCAGAGACCGAACCTGCTCTCTGGATTTACTCTCCAACTCCTCTCTACAAAACATGACTAAACCCTTTTTCTTTCTGCACTTCTCCCTTTTGTATATGAATGAAGCAATTTACATTTCCCACATAATATCAATAGACCCATAGATGACCCAAAGCCAAAAGACTTTATTCAAGGTGCAGTTGAATCTTCTGCATGATTCATCTTCTCTAGGGCTTCAAGCAAGTCAATTTTTGCTTATAGTCTTCCACACCCAATATCACTCTCAACCATACATTATTTTTCATCCACAGTGGAAATGATCTCCTATTTACTCATGGTAAACAAATCCAGGCAGTTTGAAAACTATTATATAAAATGTTGATGTTATGAAATAAATTCAACAATATCCTTTTCTCATGTTCCTGTCCATATAATTGTTTGATAACTATAAGCAACAACAAGGATATAAAATTCCACCCATGCATACACAAACTACACCCCTTCATTCAAGTGATAAGTCATTGCTCCCATACACCAAAACACCATCATGCAATATCAACATAAAGACAATATGGTTTTCACCATAGCAAGTTCATACTTATGCTTCAGGCAATCAATATGTTCACTCACCAACATAGGAAACCGAGATGCCTCAAATGACACCCACAACTTAGCCAACAATTAGATAATCATGGGATTAAAATGTTCAATGACATCAGACCAACATCAATTGTCCTATTGGCATAGTACCAATCCCCTCATATGCTTTCCAAATATCTTGTAGCTGCTCAATCAACCAAACAAGATTAAATAGTGACTCAAATCACTGCCTTAGTTTGTCTTTGATTATAAACAAAATCTATGAAATTAGCTTTGTGCCCCTTATATTGGCCTTATTTTTATTCTTGTAGGAACTTTACAATTCATGAACTACTGCCCTCTTTACTAGTAAGTTGTCCTCAACTTGTGTGACACATGTCGGGTCCCCATGTGGACCTAACTAAAATAAATTCATTTTGAAACAATTTTTTATCCTCAATTGACCTAAGGCTACCTCTAAGTGTGTATGGCATGAAAAATTGAAGTGGGTTGTCATTAAAATTTTCTTTCTAGCATATTTGCATAGTGATCAAAACTAGCGAGGTGAGCTCTGAAATCGCCCTAGAAAACTAGTCAAACAACCTCCTGGAGCCATGGAAATGTATAGGAATGTAGAGATTTGACCAAGAATTCATTGCAACAAATAGATTGGAAAAATTTATCTTGAGGTGCAAGATATTCATTGACAAAGTGGCTCACTCGGACTTTTCTACAATTGCACCTGTCAAAAACCAATTAGGGCTCACCAAAACACCATCCCGAAAAAATATCAAATCACCCCTTGGGAATCTACCACTACAAATGCTAGGTCATTTAAGTCCATTGAGTATGTGTTCAAGAGGGATTTCCTTCAATCCACATTCTTCGCAAGATATTAGGAGTCAAAATTGACCTCCTTGAAGCATTTTTGGAAATGTAGATGTAAAAATAGAACAAACTACATTTTCTTTTGACCTGGTAAAAATATCAAACTTGATCATGTGGCTCTAAAACAAGACAAGGGAGAATATGAATGTGAGGGGAATTCAGGGCACCAATCCATTTTCCATGATAATCATCCAACTGTGAAATATCAATCTGAATAGGAGGCCACTTCGCAGGACTAAGAGTTTGCAAACAACAAAATAGTCCCAAAACCCCCCAGCTTTGCATTTCAAAACCCTATCAAAACTCATCACAGGAAGATGAAATTAGAGATAAATGTTCACATATGTCAAATGAATCCACTCACCAAGGAATTTGGCATGAAAATCAACTGGCTCTGAATTATGACCCTCCAAAGTAGGTCACTTGGGCGGATTTTTCAGGGGTAGTTTTGAGTGTGCAAAGATTTTTTTTTAACATGGGCACTACAAATTTGTAAATTTTGAAGGTGCCATCAGATAAAAAATGGAAATGTGTGTGACAACCCTAATCTTAAGTGTGTCTAAGATGATAAGAGCTATAATTTTAATAAAACCCTACTCAAATGTGTAAGAATAGGATGCATAAATGAAACATGAAAAATCATGATGATTTACTTTGGGGAATCTCAAATCACCCTAATAAGCCATAAGAATGCATATACCTTCCTTTAGGTAAGTAGAATGATAATGGAAGATGTGATCACTTAGGAAAGAAGTCATTAGGCTTGGTTTAATGGCTAGGTGCATCTCCCAACCTAGAACCCATCATGATCCTCCATAGGCATTCATCATCAATCCTTGACAATGCTTGATCTTGAAATGAGAGTGAGCTTGAAGACCTACAAAATGAATAGAATGTTGCTCTAAGAATTCAAATTTGAATGCTTGCTTAAATTATCCTTTCTTTTGAATACAATATCATGTGAATCTCTCTTCTTACTTGGCTAGTCTCACTTCTCCCTTCTAAAAAATGATTTTAAACCTTTGTTTTATAGGAATCCTATCTAATTTACCATTTATTTGATCCCAAATGCTGAAAACTGCAAAATTTGAATTGAAAACTTTAATTTCCCACTCAAAACCCAAAAATAACCCCAAAAGGGACGTATACGCCCAAAGTGGCATATGGGTCCACCTAGGGGGCCTATACGCCCAAGGTGGTGTATGGGTCCCACCCTAGATTTTTGGGGTGAGAGAATGTCAAGGGGTTGAAATATTAAATTCATTTATTGAATTTATCAAGATTTTAATTGAAACAATCCTTGTGATACATAATAAAGGGTCTCAAGGTCCTATTAATGATGAATTAAAGAACATAAATGCAAGGCTACTAAAATAGGTCAAAACTAAGTGTAAAATTGTACTATCTCCAAGAAGGGAGTATAATTTTCTACACTACATTTAGCCCCCACTTTAGCACCCATATGACACTACGCGCATATGCAAGATAAAGTACTTTGAAAAATAAATTTTATCTCATAAAGGATACTCTTATCTAATTTTTGCAAGAAATATAATTCGAGGGTAGATGTATGCCCCCTTGATTCCACTTGCTTTATGAAGGTGGAATCAAGGTAGCATTCTAACCACATCAAATATGCATGCATATGGTATTGAAAGTACAACACCACTTATGAATGTTTATTGGGTGAGATCAAGGACAAAAATACAAATCCAATGCAACACACATCATAAAAAATGGATTTCTCTAGCCCCCAATATGTCGATTTGAGTGAAAAAAGAACTTTTTTCTACTTTAACATGTAAATGACCTAATAAGATTATATAAGAGTAAAAAGTTAAGCATTTTGTGATCATTTTTTTCTTTTACCTTTTTGTAGTTTGACTTTAGTGGAGAGTGATTGATGACGCCAAGCACATGAACTTACATGCCTCTGAGACTTGAGAGCCTACAGAATGAGGTGGTGCGGGGTGAGCTAAAGCATATAGTGAGTGGATTATTCTCTACCTTTGCTTCATTTTTATGCATGTTTTTACGTGTTTCTAGATAGATTTAGGAACCAAGAAAATTAAGTCGCAAAGCATCCCTATTTTTTGCAAAGTGCCCCACTTTTTTGCAAGGTGCCCCACTTTTTTGCAATGTCCCACTTTTTTGAAAAGTGTGCCATTTTTTCAAAAAGTGTCCCAAAAAATGAATAAAGTGCCTAGGACCCTTAGAAAAAATATACTAGAGCAACCTTAGTAGAATTTTTTATTGTAGATGTATAGACTTTAATATTTTTAGGATGCTTATAAGTGATAATTTTTCTAGGTTCCTCCGCGAGCTTGACAACGCCTAGGCGACAAGATGTTTTGTTGCCTATGAGAGCACATTACACAGTTGTTAGAGGAGGATGTAGAGACATTACAAGAGATGGGAATATATTGGGCCTATCTCATGCCACCTATGAGATACCATGATGCCATGCTTATGGCATTAGCAAAGAGATTGGATGCAAATACATGCACCTTTCATCTACCCACTGACAAGATGACCATTACTTTGGAGGATTTTCATCACATTCTTCAACTTCATATCCGAGGAAAGACTGTACAACTTGTAGAGGATTTATCTCAACCCTCTACCCTCTCTCTCTCTCTACCCTCTATCATCTACCCTCTACCCTCAACCCTCTACACTCTAACCTCAACCCTTCAACCCTTCAACCCTCAACCCTTAACCCTTAGACCCTTAAATCCTCTACCATCTACCCTTAACCCTTAAACCATAAAACCTTAAACCCTCTACCCTTAAACTGTAAACCCTAAACCCTAAACTCTTAAACCCTTTACCATCTACCCTAAACCCTTAAACCCTCTACCCTTAAACTGTAAACCCTAAACCCTAATCCCTTAAACCCTCTACCATCTACCCTTAACCCTTAAACCTCCTACCCTCTACCCTAAACCCTTAAACCCTAATCCCTAAACCCCAAACCCTTAAAACCCTAAACCCTTAAACCCTCTACCCTCTCCCTTAACCCTCAACTCTCTCCCTATAATCCCTCAACCCTATACCCTCAATCCCTCAACCCTAAACCATAAACCCTTAAACCCTTTGTATCGTTAGGCCATAAATCATAAATTATAAACCATAAACCATTAAACCCTAAACCCTAAACCCTTAAACCCTCTACCCTCTACCCTTAACCCTTAACCCTATACCCTCAACCCTAAACCCTCAACCCTCAACCCCCTCCCTCCATCTCTCTCTCTCTCTCTTATTTAGTTAGGGTGGGAAGACCTGAGAGAGGGAGTGGGAGATAGAGGGATGTGAGACCCTAAACCCTTAAAACCAAACCCTTAAACCCTCTACCCTCTACCCTTAACACAATACCCTATACCCTTTACCCTCAACCCTTTACCCTCAACCCTATAACCTCATATCTTCAACTATTCAACCCTCAACACTTAGCCCTTAAACCCTAAACCCTTTAAGCATAAACCCTAAACCCTTAAACTCTCTACCATATACCCTAAACCATAAACCCTAAACCCTTAAACCATTAAACCCTAAACCCTAAACCCTTAAACCATCTACCTTCTACCCTCAAGCCTCTACCTTCTACCCTCAACCCTAAACCATCAAACCCCCCTCTCTTTCTCAACCCTACACCCTCTACCCTTAAACCATAAACCATAATCCCTAAACCCTACACCCTCTACCCTTAACACTCAATCCCTAAACCTAAACCCACTACCCTTAACCCTCAACCCTCTACCCTCTACCTTCTACCCTCTACCCTCTACCCTCTACCCTCTACTGTAAACCCTTAATCCATAAACCCTAAACCCTTAAATCCCTAAACCTTAAACCATCTACCCTCTACCCTTAACCCTCTACCCTCTACCCTCTACCCTCTACCCTCAACCCTCAACCCTCAACCCACGATCCTAAACCCTTAAACCCTTAACCCTCTACCCTCTACCCTCTACCCTCTACCCTTAAACCCTTTGTACCCTTAAACTATAAACCCTAAACCCTAAATCCTAAATCCTTATAGCCTAAACCCTAAACCCTAAACCCTTAAACCCTCTACTCTCTACCCTTAACCCTCTACCCTCTACTCTCTACCCTCAACCCTAAACCCTCAACCCCCTCCCTCCCTCTCTCTCTTTCTTATTTAGTTAGGGTGGGGGGGAAGAATTGAGAGAGAGAGAGTGGGAGAGAGAGGGAGTGGGAGATAGAGGGATGGGAGACATAAACCCTCAACCCTAAACCCTCAACCCTAAACCCTTAAAACCAAACCCTTAAACCCTCTACCCTCTACCCTCAACACAATACCCTATACCCTCTACCCTCTACCCTCTACCCTCTACCCAATACCCTCTACCCTCAACCCTAAATTCAATAACCTCCCTTCTCTCTATGTATCTCTCTCTCATCCCTACACCCTGTACCCTTAAACCGTAAGCCATAATCCCTAAACCCTAAACCCTAAACCCTCTACCCTCTAACCTCTACCCTCAATCCTCAACCTTTAAACCCTAAAACCCTCTACCCTTAAACTATAAACCCTAAACCCTATATCCTAAATCCTAAATCCCTTAAACCCAAAACCCAAAACCCTTAAACTGTCTACCCTCTACCCTCCACCCTTAAACCCTTTTAAACTAAACTAAACTCTCTACCCTAATCCCTCAACCCTTAAACTATAAACCCTCTACCCTTTACACTCAACCCTCAACCCTCAACCCTCAACCCTCAACCCTAAACTGTAAACACTAAACATAAACCTCTACCCTCTACCCTAACCCTTAAACCCTCTATGATCTACCCTAAACTCCTTAAACCCTCTACCCTTAAACTGTAAACCTTAAACACTAAACCCTTAAACCCTAAACTCCTTAAACCCTCTGTACCCTTAACCCTCTACCCTCTAACCCCTACCCTAACCCTCTACCCTCTACCCTCTACCTTCTACCCTTAACCCCCTCTACCCTCTACTCCTCTCTACCCTAAACCCTCAACCCCCCCACACACTCTCTATCTCAACCTACACCCTCTACCCTTAAACCGTAAACCGTAATCCCTAAATCCTAAAACCCTAAACTCTAAACCCCCTCTACCCTCTACCCTCAACCCTCAACCCTTAAACCCTTAAACCCTCAACCCTCAACCCTCTACCCTTAACCCTTAAACACTAAACCCTTGAACTCTCTGCCCTTAAACTATAAACCCTAAACCCTTAACCTATCTACCCTCAACCCTATGCCCTGAATTATCAATCCTCTAACCTAAACATTAGATCGTCAACCCTCATCTATCTCAGTCCCTCCCTCCTCTTCCTCTTTCTCTTTATATCACTTCTCCCTCCATCTCTCCCTCCATAGGTTCCTCCCTCTCTACCCTAATCCCTCAACCCTATACTCTCAACCCTTAAACCCTTAATCACTCAACCCTAAACCCTCAACCCTTAACCCTTAAACCATAAACCCTTATACCCTCTACCCTCAACCCAATACCCTCCACCCTCAAACCTAATCCCTCAACCCTATATGCTCAAACCCTAAACACTCAACCCTAAGCCCTCAACCCTCTTTCTCTCTCAATTCTATCCCTCCTACCTAAGAGAGGGGGAGAGAGAGTGAGGGAGAGAGAGAGAGAGATGGGGAGAGAGGGAGTGGGGGATAGAGGGATGGGAGAGAGATAGAGGGAGAGAGAGAGAGAGGGAGAGATAGAGGGAGTGAGAGATAGAGAGGGAGTGGGAGAGATATAGAGGGAGTTAGTGAGAGAGAGTGAGATAAACCTAGGAGAGGGAGAGGGATTAGGAGGGAGAGACTTGAGAGAGAGAGGGAGGAAGAGGGGTGGAAAGGAGAGACTTGAGAGAGAGGGAGAGGGAGAGAGGGTGGGATGGAGATACCTAGGGAGAGAGAGAGAGAGAGAGAGGGTGGAGGGAGAGACCCAAGAGGAGGGAGATAAAGGGAGAGAGGGGGGAGGAGATACATGAGAGAGCAGGAGGAGAGGGAGTGTGAGATAGAGGGATGGGAGAGATACAAGGAGTGAGAGAGAGAGCTGAGAGAGGGAGGGTGTGGAAGGAGAGGGAGTGTCCGAGATAGAGAGATGGGAGAGAGATGGAGGAGAGAGAGAGAGAGATAGAGAGAGGGTGGGAGATACCCGAGAGATAGGAGAGAGAGAGAGGGAGGGTGGGAGGGAGATACCCACAGAGAGGAGATATAGGAGTGAGAGAGGAGAGAGAGAGGGCAGGAGAGAGAGATGAGAGAGACAGAAGAAGAGGGAGGGGGGGGAGGAGAGACCTGAGAGAGAGGGAGGGAGAGGGGGGAGGGAAAGACTTGAGAGAGGGAGAGGGAGAGAGAGTGGAGAGAGATAAAGGAAGAGAGAGAGGACCGAGAGGGATAGAGGGATGGAGACAGCTGAGAGGAGGAGAGGAGTAGCCAGAGAGACAAAGGAGAGAGAGGCAAGGAGAGAGATATAAGGGAGTGAGAGAGATGGGAGAGAGAGAGAGAGAGAGAGAGAGAGAGAGAGAGAGAGAGAGAGAGAGAGAGGGGGTGACTATGAGAGGGAGAGGGGGTAGGATGGGGAGACTTGAAAAATAGAGAGAGGGAGAGGGGGTATGAGGGAGATACTTAAGGGAGAGAGAGGGAGAGGGGGTGGGATGGATATACCTAAGAGAGAGGGAGAGAGATAGAGTGGGAGAGTGAGAGAGAGGGAGTGGGATAGAGAAAGAGAGAGAGGGAGAAGGGTTGGGAGGGAAAGACTTGAGAGAGCAAGAGAATTGAGAGAGGGAGAGGGGGTAGGAGGGAGAGTATGGAGAGAGAGAAAGGGAGGGAGTGGGAGGGAGAGACCGAGAGAGAGGGGGAGAGAGTGGGAGAGAGAGAGGAGTGGGAGAGAGAGGGAGTGGGAGAGAGAGATAGTGAGTGCATGTGTGTGAGAGAGAGAGGGGGGAAGGAGATCCCTAAGAGAGAGAGAGGGAGATTGATAGTGAGTCAGAGATAGAGGGAGTGAGTGAGATACCTAAGAGAGGGAGAGGGGGTATGAGGGAGAGACGAAGAGAGAGAGAGACGAAGAGAGAAAGATAACAACCTAAGAGAGCGAGATGGAGTGAGAGAGACAAAAAGACTAAATGGGGAGAGAGATAGAGGGAGAGTGAGAAAAGGGGTTGGAGTGAGAAATATTTATCTAGGTAGGGTGGGAGGGAATGAGACCTGAGAGAGGGGATTGGAGTGAGAGAGAGGAGTCTAGGTAGCGTGGGAGGGAGTGCGACCTGAGAGAGAGAGAGAGAGAGATAGAGAGAGACTTCAGAGGGATAGAGAGTTATCTACTTAGGGTAACGAGGAAGACAACATAAGAAAGGTAAAACCTCAACTATCCATCTAAGATCATAAACTATGCACTCTAAGCATTATCAAAGTGATCGACCAAAGAGAGGGGAAAGTAAGATTTTGTGCAGGTCAGTTGATGAGCCCCAAATTTGGCACTCACCAAATGACACATCACATTATGTGCACACCAAATGACCTGCTTTGGATGTGTTAATTGATAGGATTTTAAAAATTTCCTCATATTTTCATTTGTGATCCCCATCATGTTTGCACGTCTTTCAATGCAAGTTTATAAAAAAAATGTGATGGCGTTAACCTCTCTCTTAGCTATCTAAATATATAATTCTTTTTTCATTTTGATTCAGTTAAGGTTTTGATCCATAGCTTCTATTGTAAATTCCTCCATTTTTTGTCAAAAACCAACATGTGCTAGTTTTAGAATCGATTTTTACTTGTTCATCAAAATGTGAAATAAATCACAATTTTGAAACTAGACTCCATTCTACACATGATGACATTTTTTTTTTAATTTTCAATTAGTTTTCAAAAACTTTAAGTCGGAACATGCTCAAATTTCATCTTTTCAGGATGTGTCCACTTTTGAAATTAATAAAATATTATATATTCATTAAAAAAATTATTTGAAAGAATGAGGATAAACTACATGGTGTTAGACAATTTCTCATCATTTGGATTTTTGAAATTCTAAAAATAAGTTAATTAAAAAGGGGGGAGCCCTCAGGTATTATGTTATTTTTTTTTTAATAAAAATAGGACCTATTTCCCCCCCCCTTTTTGAGACCCTTAAAATCTTCATTAATTTCAAAAAGAATTAGTAGCTTAGAAACTAGACTTGGAGCACTTCAACTTTTGTTCTTGCTGCATCTTGAAGTTTTGAGCGTAACTATCTACATTTTCTCATACAAATTAGACTTTTTTGATTTCAAAAAAAAAGTGGCATCTTAAGAGCCAAAATTGTGTCACAGATCCATGCACTTACCCTGCGCGTAAAACAAGGTGAAATGTGAAGTTTTTGCATAGGTAGGCGAATGATAAACTGAGTGAAGGAAAGGTGTAGATTAATGGTTTTTGGGAGAAAAG
The DNA here is from genome assembly GCA_007258455.2 of Sequoia sempervirens. Classification (NCBI taxonomy): domain Eukaryota; kingdom Viridiplantae; phylum Streptophyta; class Pinopsida; order Cupressales; family Cupressaceae; genus Sequoia; species Sequoia sempervirens. Next base: position 554,471,741 of record VDFB02047230.1, on the reverse strand, counting down.
GAAGTTATTGATCAAAGGGGAGAAATGCTCCAAGTTGTAAATTGCAGATGGATTTTAGGGCTTCTTCTCTAGGTATGTGCAGGATCATCAGGGAAAAAATAGGCCCTTAAGTGACAAATTTTTTTGAAAAATTAGAGTTAGGAAACTTGAAGTAAAAATTTGAATAAGTTATCTATATTATTTCAAAAATATGTAAGAATAGAATCTATATAAAATTGAATGTAGTTTCTAAACTACTAGGTTTATTTCAAAAAAAAAAAAATCTATTTGGTGAAAATTTGAAATTTCAATGCAGTAGTACTTAAATTTTAAAGAAAAAATAAGAAGTAGTTGTCGTCTAACCACCCTAACCACAATAAAATTATAATATTTTTTTATAATATTTTAGATCTAAGTAGAGGACTCATGTCCCGATGTGATGCATATCTTTTTTGTAATTTTTTCTAAGTAAATAATGGGTATGTGCAGGATCAAGATGGGCCAAAAAGTGGCAATATGATGGGTATTTGTAAGGTATGTGACTAATGACTTTCTTTTACCCAAAATTGATGAAATAAAAAGGGTTTTTAAAGGAGATTCTCAGCTTTCCACCAATATAAATTATGTTTTAGATTGAAGTTAATAAATAATTATTATTCATTTTCTATTTGAATTATGACTAAAGTCCTGATTGATAGGTTGATTAAAAAACATCTATAACTTTCAAACAGTATCACATTTTTGGAATCCAAAACATGCATCACATTCTATGCTTTGCATACTAGAGGATTAAAAAAAGAAAAAATGAATTTCATGAATTTTTGACCAAATTAGGGTGGTCAGACATACGAGTTTTTATATTTTTTAAAAGTTGTAATAAAAAATTATAATTAATTATTTACTTGGAAAAAATTACAAAAAAATATGCATCACATCCAGACATAGGTCCTCTACTTATGTATAAAATCTTATAAAAAAATATTATCATTTTATTGTGGTTAAGGTGGTCAGGTAATCTACTTATTTTTCCTAAAATTTAAGTACTACTACATTGAAATTTTAAATTTTCACCAAATAGAATTTTTTTTTTAAATAAACCTAGTTGTTTAGAAAACTACATTCAATTTTCTAAATATTCTATTCTTACATATTTTTGAAATAATATAGATAACTTATTCAAATTTTTACGCCAAGTTGCCTAACTCTAATTTTTCTGAATTTTTGCCACTTAAGGGCCTAGTTTTTCTATGATGATCCCACATACCCTAATTAATTATGAATTTTTTTATTATAACTTTTAAAAATATAAAAACTCATATTTCTAAACCAACTTAACTTGGTCAAAACTTCATGAAATTCATTTTTTTAATCCTATAGTATGCTAAGCATAGAATGTGACACATGTTTGATTCAAAAAATGTGATACCATTTGAAAGCTATAGATGTTTTTCAATAAGCCTATCAATCAGGACTTTAGTCATAATTCAAATAGAAAATGAATAATAATTATTTATTAAATTAAAAGTAAAGCATAATTTATATTGGTGGAAAGATGAGAATCTCCTTTAAAAACTCTTTTTGTTTCATCAATTTTGGGTAAAAAACAAGTCATCAACCACATACCCTACACATACCTATCATATCGCCACTTTTTGGCCCATCATGATCGTACACATACCCCTCTTCTATATCTTTTCCTTCTATCTCATTTGTATTGGTTTTGAACTTTTGATTTAGGAGAAGAAAATAGAAAATGCTTAGTTCGGGTAGAGTTTTGTTTATAGTGAATGAATGTACAAATTTCTATAGCAATGTCAATTATTTTGAACATATTAATAAAAATATTGCAGAAGTTGTCTCCATTTTGTATTCTCAAATTGCATATGGATTAAATATATCAAGGATATGTTGATTTGTCATTGCAATCTTTTTGTAGTTGTGTAATTTTTGTATGGGTTTCTTCAAGCAAAGAATCAAATTATGTGTGCAAATTATTGTAGGTTTGAGGGAATGAAATGGATTTTTTAAGTATGATTATGCAATTTTATGAGAGGTTACATTAATGTAAGGTATTAATGTTAGAGGTCCACTAGTTTGATATAAGTTGTTTAAATTTTCACTCATGATCTTGGATTTGACTCCATGCCTTAGGATTAGGCACTGATCTATGATATTACCCAAATTCGATTCAGAAACTTTTAAACCATTCAATTTTTTTTTCCTATTTTACAAGTTATTGGTATTTACCATGTTCTCCATGCTAGTTAATGAAAGTTTCCCAATATCTTAGACAATGTTGAGTGATATTTCGTGTTTCTTGGCATATTCTTGTGAGAGCATTATCTATTAAGTGATAGCCTATTGAGTGTATGTCTGAATCTTTAGGTGTTGCTAAAAGGGTCACCCCCTAGGTCCTACAGAGCCTAAAGTGCAGGGGAAATGTGTTCCTGTACCATAGAAAAAAGGAAACTTGCTTGACATGGGAATAATTCATGATAAATTGGACTTAATGAGGCCTTGATTCAGGTGTTGTGAGGCATTTTATGCATCCACACTAGGTCTTGGACCCTTGCAAATTGAATAACATGCATTTGTTGATGTCTTGTAAAGGTGTTATAAAGGAATTTCATACTTTTCTAGACTTAATAAACCCATTTCTCCCTAATTCAACATTATAAAATATGTTCAATAACATTATCACATCAATCTAGAAGGTTTTTGAATTAAACTTAATGTTAAACTGGTGTTGTAATGTGTCTTGCACATTCACATTGGTTCTTGTGCCTTTCTTAGGCTATGTGGACCTCATTTTAGTGTTGTAAAGTGTACTTGATCACACTTTCACATTGAATTATGTGTCCCAAGCCCTTATTTTCCTTTACATCATCACTAGTAGGCCCTATTACCCCATATTGTGCATCCCAAGGTAATATTTGATAAAATGCCTAACAAATTTGCAATATAAACCTTATTTCTTAACTTCCTAGTATCTTAGCTATCAAAATGGCCCCTCTGGGACCCATTCTCCATCTATGGTGAATTAATCCCATCTAGGTGGGACCCATTTTCCATGGGTGGTGAATGAGTCCCATTTGGCTCATTTTTTACCTTTGAGCAGGAAATATTGAAATTTAAGTTTATTATTTTCACATGTTAGCCTTAGGGATCCAAATTTTGGTATAATAAGGTGGATTTCCTATAAATTCACCTCTCTAAACCCTAAATCACATCTATTCTTCATTATTCATCCATCATTCTTCCATCTCAAGACAAACAAGTCGGGGCTTAACCATTTCAAGGCATTAAGACATCAATTTTCAGACATTCAAGGGAAGATTCTTCATGTTTTCTTATAGATATTCAAGATCAAACATCATGGAAAGGTAATAAATTCCATTATTTCATTTTTTATTCCATTCTTTCATCATTTTGTTTAATTACCTTAAAGGGGTTTGACCAAGGCAAACCCCCATGCCCTAACATTCAAGATTTATCCTTCTTGTCTTGTGTGTTTGCAGATTTAGGTCTCTTGGAAGCTTAAAAATCATTGAAGATTGCATTGGAAAGTTTTTTAAGTATTATCTTCATTGATCAAGTCAAAATATCAACAAAAACTCACTTTTAGACCCAAAAATCAGAGTTTTGAAAGTGGACACCTATAGAGAATAGAAGTGTAGACTGAAAGTTCCAGATTCCACTTTTGAATATTTATAAATTCAAAAGTAGACTCATTCTCCATGGGTGGTGAATGAGTCCCACTCCAAGGTTAGTTTTTGGTTTTCCACATTTTCAGATACCCTTTTGTCTGAAACAAGTTCCAAAACAATTTTGCAGAACTAGGACCGATTCACCTAGAATGGAAAATGAGTCCCACCAGGCCTAAAAATCAGCATCAACAACATTCCAAAATTCATTTCTAGTCTCCATCCATATTCCAAGTCCACACTTTTAGTTTCTTCAAGTTATGTTGCAATATGCATTTATTTCTAGGTGTTCTTGCATTACACAATGTGTTTTCAAACAAGCTGTATTTCAATAGTTTTTGCTTAATAATCAATACCTTTCATTAGTTTTCTGCATTTAAATTAGTTTATTAGACATATTCCATCCATATTGCATTGAATTTGAATGTAGACATGAGCATTTTGGCCCTTCTTTCTTCTTTTAGGTGAAAACCCTAGAAGTGCTAGAAAGACCTTGGATGCCAAAATCTATGGTACAGTTCCAATCTCATTTCCTGTTCATTGGCCAAATCCTACGCTATATTTGAGCATGAAATGTGGCTTACTTGTAGGATTTAGTGGATCTATTGATTTGGGAACCAATGGATTGGCGACTTCGTTGGGGAGAACTTTGAATCTCAAATTGCAAAATGATATTTCACAAAGTCATATCATTTGTTGATCAAAACATTTGGTTCAAATTTGTACTTGGAGAAAGAAATTGTTGCACTAAACCTAAATTTTTCATGATTTGTGGTGCTCTACTGGTGAAAGGAACTCATAAGGAAATTCATCTTTAAAAGAGCTTCATATTGCTTGAAGTTTAGTCCTATGTGAAGAGAGGTGGGGAATCTGTTAAAATAACCTGATGAAGATGTGAATGCAGTTTAAGATCTACAAATATTTTCAGTCAGGAAGAAGAATTTACAGTAGCTACAACATATCCAAGTATTTTTCATTTTTTGTTTTTCAAGAAATTTGTGTGTGAAAACTATATTTGAAAGTCTTGAAAAAATTGGTTCCCTATTGAGTGAAATAGCACTAAGAAAGGGAAAGGATAACAATACTGAATTTGCATGCTTCTGTGATAAAAGTTCCAATTAGCACTATTTATAAGTATGCTTGTTTTTCTTAGAGTTACTCAGAGTGAATAGACCTTAAACATAGTCGAAACCAGATTTCATACTTTGTAAAGGGTTTAAGGTCATATGTTGTATAAGGAAGCTAGGAACTATGTGAACAATTGTTGTATTACTGTGAAAGTTTCTAAAAAGGCATATCAAAATGCATCAACATATGCATCCTTGTATGATTCCTTGTGCAACCATAGTTTGTGATAAGCCCCAGCCAGGTTTTCAAAGAATTTTTAACACTGACAGATATAGATCCATCAATTTCAGTGACATTAATGGCTACCCAAATGTTAGTCCATCTAAAATCATATATAAAATACCAAGATTCAATGGTGAGAAGTTTGAATCAATAAGTAGGCATCTACAATAATTCAATAATTTAATGAATGACTATGAGGTAGATCATGGGGATGTTATCATGAAGTTTTTTGTGAGAACTTTACAAAATGTTGCATAATATTGGTTTTCTAGCTTACCAATGAATTCCATATGTTCATGGCAAGAGTTTAGAATACTTTTCATTGATCAGTTTGAAGGAATATCAGCAGATAATGTGTGATTGTTAGACCATAGACATTTGAATGTTCAAGAATAATTTGAAGAGCAATCTGAAGGGAAGATTGAATCCATGTCACCTATTGATGCATTGTGTGATATAAAGATATCTGAGGATGAATCCTCCTATGATTTTCATGATAGATTCATGAAAATTTTGTTTGCTATACCAATAGTAGATAGACCTGATGAATCACTATGTATTGATTTTTTCTACGAAAGACTTGTGCCAGATCTAGGTACCTTGCTAGCTTATTTGAAGCCCCCTAACCTTAAGTGCATATATCAATGGCTTTCAATGATTGAAGAAATGATAGAGTAGTTTGGAAGTGGTTTCCTAACTAGACTATGTGATGGTACTTTTTCCAGACTTGATCAAATAGATCTGGATGGTATAGCAGAAGACAATGATAATGCATCATGTAGTGATGAAGATTATTTTTATGATCAACTCATAGAGAAAACATACCTAGATAAAGATTGTAGCCATAATAGTCATGATGAAATGATTGAAACATGTGAAGTTTCTTTTGTTTGCTCTAAAAAAATAGAAATAGAGAGCCACTTTTCTATATCAGATGAAGGTTGCAATGATGTAGATAATTTCCTAAATGATCATCTCAGTTCAAACTATGCTAATGATCTTTTCCCTTCAAGCAATGAGTGTGGCGTTGTGAAGAACAATGGGATTCCAAGTTCTCTTAGATAAGAGCATGATGAGGGATATGAATTGAATTTACTTTTTGAAGAAGATATATGTAATCAGCAATGCTATGGTACACTTGGTCCTACCTCTTCTACAAGTGAGTGTGGCATTGATACAAGCTTCCATGATGATGAGACAAAGGATTTTTCTGATTTAGGAAATTCTTTTGAGAATGTTAGTGAATTAGATGCAAATGAAAGTGTGTAATAAATTTTAGTTTGAGAGATCATCCACAAGAAACTGCAATGAAGAAATAGATGATTTTTAGTTTGATAGTGAAGAATGTGACGCTGTTGATTGTTACAGCAGTATGAACAAGGAAGGAGATATATATGCAAGAGATTCATTGGATGAATCAATTCAGGTAGTTGATCATGAGGAGCATGCATATGTTGGTAATGTAAGTGATGAAAAAGGAACTCTTTTCTTGTTTAGATCTTCACCTTCTTCCATTCCTTTTGTTGGTTTTGAAGTTATCACTAAATGTTTGCATGAGAATAGCACAAATGTGGTTGTATATGAAAGTGAAAAGGTAGAGACAGATATTGGTATAGCCAATGAAGCTCTTTATGATGAGTTTTCACTTCAAGAATATGATTGTGTCAATCATATGGATGCATATGAGAACATTTTTTCTAGATCTATAACTTATAGTCCTTCTCAGGAGCAGTATGCTTCAAATTTTCATGTTGGTGTAGCAGGAGGTAATGTTGAGTGGGATACTCTTTGCAATAGTGAATGTGTTTGGAACACTCACTGTGATGAATTTGTTGCAAAATGAAGATTCTAAGTCATATGAACCTACACTTGAAGCCTTTTTGTGTGATAACATGATGAGTGTTGACAATATTGTTTATGAACCTAAAGTGGACAACATTGTTTGGGATGTTGATACCTTTCTGAATGCTATGATTTGAATGTGGAAAATGGAATTGTGGATGCTGAATAGTCATGTTTTCAAAACCTTGAGACATATGATAACCTGATTGGTTTGTGTTGTTGGTATGATGATCAACTTGCTTGTGATGCAATTCAGTTGAAGGAGTTACAAATATGTGAGCATTCTTTTCTCAACACACAAGAGGATTACACATTGTTTTTGAGGTATGATATCTTCTCTAAGCATAATCGTTATGAAGGGGTTAGTAAAAGTGATAAGACTGTGTATTCATGTAGTCTTGATCATTATCCTCATATGTTATCACTTTCTACAAAATCAGAAAATGAAGAGATTGGAATTGATATGGCCTATGTGATTTGGTTGTCATGTGACAACAAAGCTAAATAGGGAGCAAGTTTCCACTTGTACAAAGGCAGCCTGACAATTATTTTTGTAAAAATGGAGTCACACATGCTTTTGTGGTGTGATAGAGGAAAGTATGGATTAAGGGGGATTAGTTCCTTCAATAGGATGGTGTTTGATAGAGGCAAACATTGGTTCTTTTCATTTGGTGGCCTGGGGCCATCAAATAAGGTTTAAAAAATTGAATAAAGCCTTTGTTTCCCAATCATTATGGCACTTGGTCTACTCCCCAGAGATCTAGAATCTCACAAATCCTACAAGGGGCATTCTTCCCTAGTAGGAGCCACTGATGGCACCTTCAAATTTTTCAAATTTGAAGTGCCCATGATAAAAATTTTGCTTTGCACACTCAGAAGTGCCCCTGAAAAATATGCCCCGGTGACCTACTTTAGAGGATCATAATTCAGAGCCAGTTGATTTTCATGCCAAATCCCTTGGTGAGTGTATTCATTTGACATATGTAAACATATATGTTTGACTTTAGCTTCACGTGATGAGTTTTGACATGGTTTTGAAACACAAAGCTAGAGGGTTTTGGGATTTTTTGTTGTTTGCAAACTCCTAATCCTATGAAGTGGCCTCTAGTTTAGACTGATATTTTACAGTTGAATGATTGTCATGGAAAATGGATTTGTGCCCTACATTCCCCTGACATTCATATGCTCCCTTTTTTGGTTTTAGAGCGATGGGATCAAGTTTTAATTTTTTACCAGTTCAAAACCAAATGCAGTTTATTTTGTTTTTACATTTACATTTCTAGAAATGCTTCAAGGAGGTCAACTTTGATCCCTTTAAATATCTTGTGAAGAATGTGGATTGAAGGAAAACCCTCTTGCACAAATAATCAATGGACTTAAATGACCTAATGTTCCTAGTGGTAGCTTCCCAACAGGTTATTTGATATTTTTCGGGATGGTGATTTGGTTAGCCATAATTGGTTTTTGATAGGTGCAGTTGCAGAAAATTTTGAGTGAGCCACTTTGTCAATGAATATATTGCACCTCGAGATGAATTTTTCCAAGCCATTTTTTGCAATGAATTCTTGGGTCAAAATTCTGCATGCTTGTGCATTTTCATGGCTCTAGGGGGTTGTTTGACTATTTTTCCACGGCGATTCTTGAGCCCACCTGGCTATTTTTTATCACTATGCAAATATGCTAGACAACAAATTTTAATGACAACCAGTTCAATTTTTCATGCTAGATGCACTTAGAGGCAGCCTAAGGTCAATTTAGGATAAAATATTGTTTCAAAACAAATTGTTTTCAGTCGGGCCTGCATGGGGACCCGACATTTGTCACACAAGTTGAGAACAACTTACTAGTCAAGAGGGCAACATTTCATGAATTTTAAAATTCCTACAAGAATAAAAATAAGGCCAATATAAGGGGCAAAAATCTTCCTTCATATATTTTTTTTATAATCAAATACAAACTAAGGCAGTGATTTGAGTCTCTATTTAATCGTGTTTGGTTGATTGAGCAACTATAGGATATTTGGAAAGCATATGACAGGATTGGTACTATGCCAATAGGACACTTGATGTTGGTCTGATGTCATTGAACATTTCAATCCCATGATTATCTAATTGTTGGATGAGTTGTGGGTGTCATTTGAGGCATCTCGGTTTCCTATGTTGGTGAGTGAACACACTAATTGTTTGAAGCACAAGTATGAACTTGTTACATGGTGCAAACCATATTGTCTTTATGTTGATATTGCATGATAGTGCTTTGGTGTATGGGAGTAACGACTTATCACTTGCATGACAGGGTGTAATTTTTATATGCATGGGTGCAATTTGATATCCTTGTTGTTGCTTATAGTTATCAAACTATTATATGGACATGAACATGAGAAAAGGATATTGTTGAATTTATTTCATAACATCTGCATTTTATATAATAGTTTGCAAACTTCCTGGAGCTATTTACCATGAGTAAATAGGAGATCATTTCCACCATGGATTAAAAATAACATATGGCCAAGAGTGAGATTGGGCTTGGAAGAGTATAAGTTCCAATCAACTTGCTTGAAGCCCGAGAGAATATGAATCATGGAGAAGATTCGACTGCACCTTGAATGGAGTCTTTTGGATTTTGGTCATCTCTGGGTCATTTGGTGTTCTATGGGAAATGTAAACTGCTTCATTCATATACAAAAGGGAGAAGTGTAGAAGGAAAAAGGGCTTAGTCACATTTTGCAGAGAGGATTTGGAGAGTAAATCCAGAGAGCAGGTTTGACCTCTGAAGAAGAAGAGACAAGAGTCTCTTGTAGGAAGCGACCAAACACAAAGAAATGTGTAGAAATTAGTTGTGAATAGAGGTATAGAGTGGAGAAAACTGAGTGTTTGTTGTGGAAAGCAAGGGTTCGGTCACATCAGAGGAGGTAAGATCATTGAAATTGTAGAGTCAATAAGTAGTGATAGAAAGAACATCCAATGATGGTAATGTGTTGTATTAATAATAAAGAAAGTACTTAATGAAGTCAGAGCAGATGGGAGGTATAAGGGGAGAGTTGTGTGGATGGGATAGAGACATCTAGAATGGAAACAAAGAGACAAGAAATTGAATAGTAGCAAAAATGTGAGGAACAGTGAAGAGCTAGGGCATGGATGAGTCAATGACCAACTTGGATCAGGCAATGTGGACACATCTCAACCCTAGCCCACTAACCTCAGGGGATGGAGGATGACATCTGTAGGAGTGTTGTGGGGTGTGCGGGGTGGCTTCAATGTGGGCCTGGTGATATTTTTTTAAAGGTCATTTCTTAAATTCTATTTTGATGATGATTTAAAATGTGTCTGGTGAATAAATTAGAGTCTTAACCAATTAAAAAGATTTTTTTTAAAAAAATTTAAAATGCAAAATGGTGAGGATGGGGTATGGGTAAAATATTTTACCCGAGGAAAAATTTAAATCCCTTCATCATTAAGGGGGAAATATTTCAAATAAAATATGCAAATATGATGGGCATGGATGAGATTTTCGTGTAGCACAATGGAAATTTACAAAATATTATTAAGTGCCTCCATTATAAAAGTTGGAATATTTTATTTGCTAGCAAGTGAAATTATAAAGTGCAGCCAGGAAAAGTGAGAAGAATAAAAGAGCTTTCACGAGAAAGACAAAAACAAATCCAGCTATGGGTAAAATAGGGTGAAATGTGAAGTTTTTTCACAGGAAGGTGAATGATAAAGTGAGTGAAGGTAAGGTGCAGATTGAATTTTTTTGGGAGCAAAGGGAATTATTGATCAAAGGGGAGAAATGTTGTCATTTTTCAATTGCAAATGGATTTTAGGGATTCTTCTTCTTCTATATCTTCTCCTTCTATCTCAATTGTAGGGGTTCTAAACTTCTAATTTAGAAGAAGAAAATAGAAACTGCTTAGTTGGGGCTGGAGTTTTGTTTATAGTGAATGAATGTACAGATTTCTACTGCAGTGTCAATTAGTTTGAACATATTAATGAAAATATTGTAGAAGTTGTCTCCATTTTGTATTCTCAAATTGCATATGGATTAAATATATCAAGGATATGTTGATTTTTTTACAATCTTTTTATAGTTGTGTAATTTGTGTATGGGTTTCTTCAAGGAAAGAATTAAATTTTGTATGCAAATTATTGTGGGTTTGAGGGAATGAAATGGATTTTTTAAGTATGATTATGCAATAATATGAGAGGTTACATTAATGTAAGGAATTAATGTTAAAGGGCCACTAGTTTGAGATAAGTTGTTTAAATTTTCACTCATGATCTTATATTTGACTCCATACCTTAGGATTAGGCACTTATCTATGTTATTACCCAAATCTGGTTCAGAAACTTTTAAATCATTCTGTTGTGCAGTTTTCGCACACACGCCCCACTTGGGTGGGGACCCTCTTTTTTTTGGTATCTTTGACCTTTGATTTTATTGGATCTATCATTTTAGGGTCTTGACATGTTGGTCTTGCTTGCTTGAACCCTTCATTGAGGTTGGTATTGATTGGAATTGTATTTTGGGCCAAGTCCGGGTTTTCGCCTGGATCCGGGATTCTCCGTCTCTGGCAGATTTTCCCGGGCTCTGGTTCCTTGTCTATTTCTGGCAGGATTCTCCGATTCTGGGTTTCTGCCTGACTTTGGGATTTTCTGGTCCTATCGGATTTTCCCGGATCCTGTCAAAATCCTGATCTTCCTGACTTCCCCGGTTTCTGCATTTCCGCGAAATCTGTGTTTCCGCGCATTCTGGGATTTTTCAAAATTCCGCTTGGGGTTCGGGTTTCCGGACTTGTCAGAAATGTCTTATCGCGCATTAATGGCTGAGGTACCTTTGCTCAGACAGGTATAAGGTCGAATTTAGGGCATTTTCTGATTCATTCTATCTCCATTGCTTCCTTGCTGACTGCTCTGGAGATTGAGATTTTCATTTGAGCTTTGCGAATTGATCTTGGTTTGTTTGCGCGGGGATTCCTTGAGTTTTGGTGCCAGTATTTGCATTGCTTGGACGTGTTTGCCAAGTAGTCGACTTTTTAAGCTCGAATTCCATCTGCCTTGATCCATGGTATGTATCCATTGCCCTTCCGTTTGCTTACAAGATGATTTGGGGTTTTCTTGCACTGGGTATTGTTAAATTTGGGTCGGCCCATGATTTGACTTTGACTTTGTATTTATAGAGTCGGGGTCTGTCCCGTTTTATTATGGAACCCCATTATCCATGCCCTGTGAGCTCCATTTGTCCGTTGGATTGCATATTTATCCTTTAGGTGGCATTTTGGGTCGGATTTCTTGTTTGTTGCGGGCGCGAAATGTGTTATCATGCGAATTAGGGTTTCCCTTGGTGTTCGGCCCAGAACGGGGATTTTATTTTATGCTTGAGTGACTTTTGTCCCGTGTCATGTTGGCTTCCCGTCCTGTTAAGATTGGAGGGCTTTTAGGTAAATCCTGAACCGATATTTTGAGCCCTAAAGCTTGCTCTGGTTTTAATGGCGGAAAGTTGGTCATTCAATTTAGGGCACCATTATTTTAACACGGGAATCCATCCTTTGAGGGATTTTGGGAGTTGGGATCCTTTGCATACTTGAGATTGTTGATTATTGCTAGTTTTGGGATCATTTGAGCTCGGGTAGTGGAGATCCCGCGGTCGTTCGAGTCTTGGTGCACGTTTTGCCATTTTTCAGGTTTCGAGGACCATCGCGGAATTTCGTTGCTCCCGGATTTTCCCGGTTTGGGCTCATTCCGCGGGTTGAGTTTATTCCCTGTGTGTTTTATGCTGTCCGCAGAAATCCGTCCCATCCGGATTTTTCCGGATTTCCTGTCTAGCTCCGTTATTTTGATATTTCGATGATAGGATTAATGGAATGAATGTCTAATGCTTATTTCTTGTTGCCAATGAGTAAATTTAACGATTATCCTTTGATTTTCAGAGCGTGTTAATGATTTATATGACTAACAATGCTTTGGCAGCAGGAATCCGTCTGGGTCGGATTTCTCCGAAATTCTGCCCCGACGGTATGTTTCCGGATTGCAGGATTTTCCCGGACTGTCTGATTTCTCTGGATCCCGATGGATTAGTAGTTAGCGACAGATTTTGATGGATTTATATGATGTGTGCTAACCCTTTGAACTGGAATATGAGTAATGATTGGATTCTAATGACAATTTTTGGATGTGTAGGCCGAATCAAGTAAAGTTGTTGCTGGGAAGTCCAAAGCCGGTGCAGGGGCAGCCTCAATCTCCGAGACAGAACGTTTGAGATTAGATATGAAGAGCCAAGTCCCTGAAAGTAGGATATCTTCCGTGTGGGCTGATGTATATGATACCAACGTCGGTGCCTGGCGCTATGAGGAGTTCAAGTAGAGAATGGCTGAGAAGGACCAGTCAGCCTTGAGGCAAGGAATGATGAACTCGGGATTGGTGCATGTGGCAAGGTTCCCTCCAGCGGTTCAGTGCTATGAATTGATTCTCGAGTGTGCCCGACAATAAGTTTTTGATACACAGATGGTGGTCAGCACTGAGGGACGAGTCTTGGCCAATTTCAGTCCGGCCTCCATTGCCCGGGCCTTCAGCATGCTGGATCTCCCCTCGGTCTGTGCTCTAAACATTGACACTGCCCGAACATACTATGAGAATGAGCCAGTTAAGGCTCAGCAGATCATCAACTCATGGCTGGAGAAGCCAAAATCTCACCATTCCAAATTGCCTAAACAATTGCACAGGGTGAAATTCAGGCCGGATATCTATGATGCCATCACACTGTTGAGCAGGGTGGCTGGATTGAAAACTGCCGGAGTGTTGGAGAATTGGATGGTCCACGTGATCACCAAGATGAGTCAAGGGACAAATTATCACTGGGCAGGACTCATTAGTGTAGAAATAGACAAACAACTGAGAAATGTCTTGGAGGCAAAGAAGTTCACCATGTCCTCCTACATCATGTATGTGCTGGCCATCTCCTATCCCTACAAAGGGCTGACTCCGATGGGAACTATTGGGCAGGATATCATCTATGAAGTCTATCCGGAACTGCACTTAGGACATAAAGATTACAGGAGGGCCAATGATGCATTCACCATGCACATTACCCGGACACTTCAAAATGCAGAGCACATCAGAATATCCGATGGGGCTAAGGGGTTGATCAAGAATTATGGAGCATGGTTTATCCAGTTCCCTACCTTCACATACCTCCGGATTGATGGATGCCCAGTCGCTCCTTACAGGTTGCCCAGATATCCCACCGACCATATTGTACTGCTGGAAGTTGTGAGGCAGATTTGTGAGTTTGATGCAGTGGTGAAGAGGGAAAAGCATAAAACTGGTTTTGGAGGAGACTTCCCCCTTGGGATCGGTGTGGGAGAAATGTGCCCATCTATCCAATCAGCTCACACTGCAGGTGAGGAGTTAGCAGCCTATGGATTCTCTTTCCACTCAAAGAGAATGAACTTTGACATAACCGGAGGGGCACAGAAGAGGGCTACTCGGGAATTTAGGCATAAGGAGGACCTGGAAGACTACTGGGTCAACATCAAGGATGACCTTGATGCAAGGAAGAGAAGGTATTCCCAGTTGCCTGTGGAGGCAATCAGACAATATAATGTGAAGCTAATCCCGGATCAGCTGGATGACGACGGAAAATTGGTCTAGGACCATTTTTACGAGCCCGTAAAGGACAGGTCAGTTGCAGATATTGATTGGAGTGAGCCTGAGGTGACAGAGTTGGAGGACTTAATGACTCCGGTGTTGAGATTCACCTTTTCTTGGATTAAGCATAAAGTCTGGGTATTGGAGAATGCCAATGTGCCCTGTACCTTCGATTTGATGGGGAATCTCAACCCCATGTCCACTTCTGAAGAATACGGGGAGGAGGAGGACCCCAAAGGGAAAATGGCTAAAACCTCGCCATTCAAGATTAAAGTCAGAGGTCCCAAGGGAACTGAACCTGCAACGAAGAGGAAACCAATTGGCAAGCGCAGGTGGAAGACTCTGACAATCAGCAAGTCCTCGGATGAGGAAGAAGCAGAGAAAGCTGAAGAGGAGGATGCCCCCTCCACCACCTAAGAAAGCTAGAACCGCGAGGGTGGCAAAGAAGAAGGATCAGGTCACTTCGGAAGATGAGCCTCCAATTGTTGATGTAGAGAGCTCCGGAGGGGAAAAGACCAAAGTGTATACCCGTAAATCAAGAACCCCTTCTCCCAAAGATGTTGCACAGCCAAAAGACTCTCCGCCAACATTACCAGTTAAAGAGCAAGATAAGCCTGTTTCTCCTCCGCAGAGCATACCAAAGCCGGAGAATCTGGATGAACAGGAAATTAGCGGGGAAGCAGAACCGTTCAAAGAAGGAACATTGTTTAGTGGGGCTGCCGAGCTCGAGGTGGAAATGGAAGAAAGGCACACTTCTCCCCTGGTACAATACGAGGATTCTCTGGAGAGTGACAAGGGTCGCGGATCACCGGAACCAGAGGAAAGCATCCCTGCCAGGATTCCATCACCGGTGCTTCCAGAATTGGGATTTGAGGAGACTGATCAAAGTGAGTGGACTCCAGAGATAGAAGGTGACCAAGTAACAACTGAGGAGGAGGTCAAGGTGACAGCTGCAAAAGGGGAGAAAGTGATAGAAGACCCAGGAGAAACCCATACGGAAGAAATCCGGACTGACCCTGTAGCCCCGGACTGGCTAGAGAGAGAACTTGCAAAGAAGAAACAGGTGATTGTTGAGGACACTCCTCTTGACTGGGATGAAATTTTATCTCAGATAGGCAAAGGGAAGAAGAAGAAGGTTGCAAGGGTGATTTCCAGGGTGGAAAGGGACAAGGTGCATAACCGGGTAGTTCACATCGTCACCCCTGCTGCAGATAAAACAAGAGATGAGGTAACAGGCCAGGATTACAATGTTCAAACTATCAACCTTGGGCCAGCCTCCCTGGAGCAGGATATTGAGGAATTTGAAGGGTCAAGTGCTATAATTGTTGACAGACTAAAGAAGGAGACCCAGTCAAAACGAGAGCTGAAAAGAGAAAATGAAAGATTGAGGAAATGTCTGGAGGAGGTAATGAAGCCTCTATAGTCTCTCCATCCTTCCTCCTCTACTACTCCGGGATTTCTGCCTAAGGAGACAATCTCCGAAATTGAAAAGATGAAGGCCTCCACTCAAGCTGCCACAGACTGGTTAATGGGTGTCCAGACACAAGGAGATGAAGCTATCAAAGAGATCATGTCTGTGGGCAAAGATGCAGTCCGGGGAAGGGAGTTGTTAGAGGGCATCTTGTCTCGGGATAGGAATGACATGGACCTCCTGCTGCATAAATCAAAGACTATTCTGGGATATGGCAAGGATCAGTTGGGCAAAGATGGAATCCTTCCTTCTGCTAGATTGGATGAACCATGGGAGTGGTTCGAGGCATTGCAGATCAGGCAGGGAGGCCTGAAAAAGATACAAAAACGAAGGAAATCAATTGATGCTGACCTCACTGCAATTTATGATGGTTGCATTGCCTTCTTTGAGGTGATGACAGGGAGAAAGAAAATAGCTCCCAAATATCTGAGCTTAGATCAACTGAAGGAATGGTGGCATGAGGTTTATGCCCCAGAATCTGATGGAGCAGTCACCTCCCATTTGCTTGATGATGCAGCTACCTACTTGGCAGTAATAGACAGGTACATGACCAGCATGAAGGACTGGAAGAAAACTGTTGAGCAGTCCAATGAGGGAATTGATTCAATTAAATGCAGACTCAGGGTTTTGCCGTTGCCACCTATTGCTGAGCTGGATGGGATATTCTCGAAGGTCCAGGGGTCACCAGCGCGGAGGAAAGACAAAGGGAGTAGCAGTTAATGCTCTTTTCGAGATTTGTGCTTCCCTATTATTATAGGGCATGCATTGGACCGGACTTCCTTGGGGACTGTTCCTTGGCCGACTTGGATGATGGCATTAAATGTGTGCCTTAGTTTGTTTCCTTGGCCGACCTATTTTGGCAGTTTTGATTATTTTGTAAAATGTTTGGCTGGGCCGACATGTTTTGGGGGGAATTTGATATAAATAGGCATTCTTGCCTCATTGTAAGGGAGACATTGGTCATAGATATAGCAAGACAGTAATAGAGCAAGAGATATAGTTAGAGTATTTGAAGTTTCTTGAAGCAAACACTATATTCAGAACAGTTGAATTGTCGCAGCATTTTCTGGTGATTAATACAATTGAAGACATTGTGGTTATTCCTGGTGAAATCCTTTGTGTTATCTCATCTTGCATGGTTCCTTTGTTCTATCTTTTAAATTTCTTGAAGATTTAGGGTTTAATATTCAGAAATAAATTAGTTTGGTTGGATAAATGATGTTTGTGATCTCATATTTGGAATGTTTGTAGCTATCTCTGGTCTATACTCCCAGTAACTATCTGATTGTAGTAGGCTGGTAAAGTCAACCTGGACCGTATATTCAAATATGCTTAAGTTTGGTTGTAGATGCAAGTCTATGATTTGAAAATCTGTATTCCTTAGAAAATTGCACTGTTCTTGTAAGATTGCCTTGTGGGTCGAACAGGAATTGGTTATTTGAGATAGGTCCATTCCAAATATATATCATTTGCATTGCTTGTCCTTGTAGTAGTTCAGATTTTATCACTTTCCTTGCATCCCTATCTTTTGCGATTTCTTTGTTATTCGGTTAGATTTAGGATTTTATGATCATCATATTTTCATATTTGATAAATTGAAAAGGTACAGTTTGCTTGTAGTAAGGTCCGATTGTGATTACCAGCAATTTCACATTTTATCTGAGTTGTTTTATGCATTGTCATGACCTGACACCCGAGAGACCTTGGGGTGATTTTTAGTAACTTGTTGAAAATTACCTTTCAAGAGAGATAGAATATTGCATTTTGTCTGAGTTGTTGCTGTGCAGAAAACACCATCAACACATTCAATTATGTTTTTCCTCTTTTATAGGTTATTGGTATTTACCATGTTCTCCATGCTAGTTAATGAAATTTTCCCAATATCTTAGCCAATGTTGAGTGATATTTCATGTCTCTTTGCATATTCTTGTGAGAGCATTATCTATTAAGCTATACCCTATTGAGTGTGTGTCTGAATCTTTAGGTGTTGCTAAAAGGGTCACCCTCCTAGGTCCTACAAAGCCTGAAGTGCGGGGGAAATGTGTTCCAATCTCATTTCTTATTTGTTGGCCAAATCCTACACTAGATCTAAGCATGAAATGTGGCTTACTTATAGGATTTAGTGGATCTGTTGATTTGGGAACCAACAAGATCTATGCTTTTTTTATCAAGGTTTAATTACCAAACTAGGGGTTTGACCAAGGAAAACCCCCATAAACAATTAATTCAACATTTTTATTTTGCAAGTTTTTCATAGGTTTGGACTCGAAAGAAAAGTTTGAAAGACATAGGAAGGAAATGCAAAGATACGAGAATAGTTTTAGATCCTTCTTTTTCATAAAGGAAGAGTGGGACTCATATTCCCAACTGGGCGTATTAGTCCCAATACACCCTTTTTGTCACCTTTATGTAGGTCCTTGACAATCGACAAAGAATCTCATATTCTACCCCAAAAACCTTACACAGGACCTATACACCTAGATAAGCATATTAGTCCCTATTGAGCCATTTGAAGAAGCTTTTGGTGAAAGGTACACATCTTTTTATCATTAACAAATCTGCATTTTTCATAGTTGATTCTATTTGTTTTCAGATTTTCCTTCTATATATTACATGCTTGAATGAAATTAGGAAAAGAGGTTTGTCTCATCTTCATTTTGGTGAACACATTAGCCACCCCCTTTCATTCCCCTTTCCCTCTCTCTCTCTCTCTGTGTATATATATATATATACCTCATTCTCTCTCCCTCCCTTGCTCCTTCCCTCTCTCAACCTATCTATATTCCTCTTTACCTCCCTACTTCTCTCTATCTCATCTCTCTATCACTTCTCTCTCTCTCATTAATGTATTTTATATTATGAGACTAATGGTACATGGGAAAATTTCTTCATATATATAGGGTTTTGTTGACATTTATTTTGTATTTCCTATTTCTACATGCTAGTCTTTCTTTTCAATAACAACTTTTTTTTGTGGGGGGACTAGATTTTTCTTCAAGATCATAAAATAATCCTTTTCTTCTTTGGATAATTAAGTTTTGTTTTGGGAGAGAATTTTTTTTTAATCTTATTTCTTTAGAGCTGCCCTTTTCTACTTGAGTGACTCTATTTCTTTTTACACAATCTCTTATTTTAAATAATTTCTCAAATACATGATCTAGCATAGCCTTTTTTTATCAATAAACTCATCTTGTAGCTTATTATTATTCTTTATCTATTGTTTTCTTATGTGCTCTAGATTAATCTCCATTCTTGTTTTAGTATTTTGAAATTGGCTTAGTTTGGTATCTAAAGTTATGTTATGATGCCTTATAATAGTTATTTCATCATAAAATTGAGAGTCAAAATTGTTAGTCCTATTTAACTTTTTCTAAACATCTTGACTTATTGATATATTATTAGTAACATCTATTACTAAGTCATCAATGTTTTCTTGTGCAGAGTAATAGAAAGTCAATTTGGGTGGGAATTGGCACATTCACCGACACCCTAAAGATAAATGGCTAGAAACCCCAAATATATATAGGGGTTGGGTAAGAGCACAAATTTGTGAGTCAATTAAGATTCCACTTTTGTTTTTTACCCGAATTAAACATTTGGTGAGTGCCAAATGGATTGGATGACTAATTCTAAGGCTTGGTCATACCAAGCCTATTTAGCAAGCACCAAATTTCATGCTTGCTAAATGTGAATGATGAATTTTTAGAATGCATTTTCTTTCTCTTTCTTTTTTTCTCTATCTTTTTCCTTCTCTTTCTCTATCAGTGAAACTATATACATGAAATAAACATTTATTTAAGTTATATTTCATATATATAGTTTCAAGATGTTTGAGAGTGGTTTCAGATCTCTAGGTTTTGGAAGATCTTATAATTTTTTAGATAGTCAAATTTCAATAATTAGCATGTCAATATGCTCTAGAACTCTCTCTCTCTCTCTCACTATCTCCATTTGTTTATCTAACTCTCTATCCCTTTAGCTCAAGAACTAACTCACCACATGTCAATCTAGCTCTCTCTCTATATATATATATGTGTGTGTGTGTTATCCCACCCTCTCTCTACCTACCTCTCTATATCTTTCTTATATAT
>VDFB02047230.1:553677366-553736951 GCA_007258455.2 Sequoia sempervirens | reverse complement strand
TCTCTCTCTCTCTCTCTCCCACTCCCTCTATCTCCCACTCCCTCTCTCTCCCTCTCTCCTAGGTCTCTCCCTCCCACCCCCTCTCCCTCTCCCTCTCTTAGGTCCTTACCTCCCACCCTAACTAGAGAACTCTCTCAGTCTCTCATTCTCTCTCCCACCCACTCTCCCTATCTCACCCCTCTCCCTCTCTCAAGTCTCTCCCTCCCACCCTAACTAGAGAACTCTCTCTGTCTTTGTCTTTGTCTTTGTCTTTGTCTTTGTCTTTGTCTGTGTCTCTCTATCTTTTTGTCCCTTTCCCATCCCCTCGATCTCTCTCAAGTCTCTCCCTCCAAACCCTAATCCCTCATCCCTATATGTTGAACCCTCAACCCTTAGACTCTCAACCCTTAAACCCTTAAACCTTAAATACTTAATCCCTTAAACCCTAAACTCTCAACCCCTAGATACCCTTAAAACCATATGCCTTATACACTTAACCTTGTACACTCAACCTTGAACATTATCCCTCATCCTTCAAACCTCTAACTTATACCCTATACACTCAACCCTCATCCATATGCCTTATACCCTCAACCTTAAACCATGAACCCTAATTAATTAAACCCTTAACCCTAATTTATCAACCCTATACCTTAAACCCTAATCTCTTATCACTCAAACATTAAACCTTAATCCCTTAAGCCCTCAACTCTTAAACCCTAAACCCTTTACCCTTAAACCTTAAATCCTTGAACTGTTAGCCCTTAAACCCTAATCCCTTAACCCTCAATTATAAACCCTATCCCTAAAGCCTCAAACCTCAACCTTTAAACCTTAAACCATAAACCCTATCCCTAAACCCTCTAACCTCAACATTATACCTTAAACCCTAATCCCTCAACCCTTAAATTCTCAACCCTTAACCCTTAATCCCTCAAACCTTAAACCCTTAAATCCTAATCCCTCAACACCTAGATACCTTTAAACTCTTAAACCTTAAACCCTTAAACCCTATACCCTATACACTTAACCTTGGACACTCAACTTTGAACATTATCTCTCAAACTTAAAATCTCTACCCTATACTTATGCCCTAAACCCTCATCCCTCATCCATATACCTTATACCCTCAACCTTAAACCCTGAACTGTATATCTTAGAAACACAAGCTTGACCATTATCCCCCAACTGTAAAATCTAAAATCTCTACCCTATACCCTCATCTAGGTGAACCAAGATTTTTGGGCATGAGGTTTATAGGCTACTCTTTCACTCTTAGGATGTTTCACCAAAATCTATGTGGTTCACTCAAACTAAGATATGTATGATGAATTTAAGACTAAGTATAGTGATTTAAATGAAACTAGATGATGAAAATGATTCATTAAGTATGCAAAACCTAAGAAATGTGACTTGTCTGAAAACACATTGTGTAATGCAAAAACACCTAGAAATGAATGCAAATTGCAACCAAATTTGACAAAACTGAAAGTGTGCACTTGGAATATGGATGGAGACTATAAATTGCTTCTAGAATGTTTTTAATGCTGATTTTCAAGCTTGGTGGGACTCATTCACCATTCTGGGTGAATCAGTCCCAGTTCTGCAAAACTATTCCAGAACCTGTTTCAGACAAAAGGGCATCTAAAAATGCAGAAAACCAAAAATTGACCTGGAAACATTTTCCACTAATGGAAAATGAGTCCAATTTTGAATTTTAGAATATTCAAAAGTGGAATTCAGATCTCTCAATCTACACTTTGTTTCTCTATAGGTGTCCACTTCCGAAACTTTGATTTCTGAAACTGAAAGTGAGTTCTTGTTGATATTTTGACTTGTTGAATGAAGAGAAGACTTAAGCAACTTTGAAACTTGATTCAAAATGATTTCCAAGCTTCCAAGAGATCTAAATTTTTAAACACACAAGACAATAAGGATAATTTTTTAGTTTTAGGGCATGGGGGTTTGCCTTGGTCAAACCCCTTTTAGGTAATTAATACAAAATGATGAAAGAATGGAATGAAACATGCAATAATGGAGTTGATTGCCTTGCCATGATGTTTGATCTTGAATTTTTATAGAAATGGAGGAAGATTCAACCCTTGAATGTCTTTAGAAGCTTTATTAATGACTTGCAATGATCAAACCCTAACTTGCTTGACTTGAGATGGAAGAATGTATTTAGATTTGAATGGGGGTTGAAATGAGAAGAAAAAAACTTATTTATACACTTTTTCCTTAGTAACCCAATGATACCACATCACAGGCTGACATAGGGTAATTTTGAATAAAATCCCAAAAGAAAATTTGAAATATTTTGAATTTTGAGCCAAGAGGGACTCATTCACGACCCATGGCAAATGGGTCCCACCTTGGATTTGAAAGTGGGTGCCGGGATTATCTTGAATTTAATGTTGTTTTTCAAGTTTACATTAAAAAATGCACTTAATTAAGCCTTATGAGGGCATAAATGGGTAAAGTAAAGCATAAGAAAGGTGTAAATGGTGAAATTAAGCCTGTAAAAGCATGAAGTATTGTTACAAGACTTTACAACACATCAAAATAGGACTTGATAAGTGATGAAAAGGTGATTTTTAGGTGAAGTGTAATGAATAGAGTCTAGAAAAGTGTAGAAATGTTTACAAAACTTCACAACACCTTCAAAAGACATTGTTAAAAGCATGTTATTCAATTTGTAGGGGTCCAAGACCTAGTGTGGATGTATAAAATGTCTCACAACACTTGAATGAAGGCCTCATTAAGTCCAATTTATCATGAATTATTCCCATGTCAAGCAAGAGGTCCATTTTTCTACGGCACACTAGGTATACCCTATAACCTCACCCATATACCCTAAATCTTGAATATTGTGCCTCAATCCTATACTTAAAACCTAAACTATACACTCTCAACCCAAGTCACCCTATGTTGTATACCCTCAATCTATATTGTAAACACTAAACCAAATATCCTAAACCCTAATCTATTGGAAAATGGCTTCTAGTGTTGTCATTGATGGCAACCTAAGTCATTAATATAGTCTACACTATAACATCTGACTGTACTGGAAGGCAGAGTGAATCTGTCAAGTGGTTTGCATTACCAAGTTAACAGTTTTGGTTGTGGATCTCAGGGAAGATCTTTGGGTATATGAGATGTCTTACTCTCAATTTTTGTGTTGTCGCATCAACTGGTGTACGAGTTAGGAGATCGGGTCATTTTATTTTTTGTTCATCAATATATGAAGGCCAACTAAATGAATGTTAGGCCTTGTGGATGCTTAAGGATGAATTGTTTGAAGTATCTTTTTGTTCAATTTTTTTTTTTTTGGGTCCTAGCTATGTTGTGGCCAACTCTTGTAATGTGTATCAAAAGTTATTCATGATGTGAGCTGACAGTTGGAAGATATTTTCTATTTTATTAAAGCTGGCATGGAGAGATTAAAATCTTTGTAGCGGATATATATATGAGATCGGTAAATTCATTTTGGAGAGTGGTGTGTGTGGTGTTCGATATGTGTAGATGTGTGTGAATATTAGGAGAGCATCTGAGTGATTCTCATTTGTGTAGAAGAGGATTTTTGTGAAGAGAACTAAGGCAGAGTAGAGCAAAGTGCAGAATCAAACAAAAGGTCCAAAATATGATCTATCAGCTTAACCAGAACTATAACCAGGTATTTTTAGATGCTATCTTTTGTAAGGAAATGAGCCTTCCTATTTTGAGCAGTGAGCTCTAGGTAGTGTGCCTGAATGCAAGTGCATTCCCATTTTGTTAAACACTATATTTTGAGTACTCAAATTTTGGATTAACATCCACTGTGGTTTTTCCCCTAACATGGTTTCCATGTAAAAATCCTTGTGTTATGGTGTTGTGGCTTATTTTTTAATGTTCATGCATCTTTCTTTTGATTGAATAGTTTAATCACTTGAAAGGACATATTAATGAAAGTTAAAATTGCTCAACAATGATTCACCCCCCCTTAGTGTTGCTTGAGTCCAACAATTGGTATCATAGCTAAGTTCCTTGAAGAATTTTAATAGCTTGAGGTGGACCTTGGAATGTGATGCACTTTGGTAGTCTTCAACAGTAGCTTGTGGTGGCTCTTGATGATATTGATCAGTCTAAGGCAAAAGTTTGGGAATTGAAAGGAAATCTTAAGGATGTTGAGAAATTCATTCAAAAGTTGAGGTATCAAGTTATTAAATCTAGGGATTTAAGGAGAAAGGATCTCTGTGATCAGATAGAGCAAAAAAAAAGAAAAATTATTGAAGAGAGAAAAAGGATGGATGATGATCATTTGAATCAAACTTTGAAGGAAATAACTGAAGAATGTGAAAAGCTTGCTAGATACAAAGCTACCCTAAAGCATGAGATGGAATCTATGGTGATGAAGATGACTAAGGAGATTGAAGAAAGAAAGAAAGAAGAATGAAGAAAAATTTGTCTAGACGCTAAAAGAGAGAACTAATGAATGAAATAGAGTTAATAGAGAATTCATTTAGTTGGATATGTAACAGCAACAATCTAGAGACAATGAAGAAGAGCTTGAAAAACATATTGTTATTCTTAGAGATGAACTAACTACTACAAATGAATACAAGGAGAAGTTCTAGATTATCTTAGTTAAGCTTGATGAGCTAACTAAAGGAAAAAAGAGTGAAAATGACAAGCAAGGCCTTGGATATGAGAAAGGAGAAAGTTTTGGATCTGGACAAAGGAATCTCAGGCAAAGAAATCAGATGGATAAAGCAAAAACGCATCCAGTAAGACAACCTAATGCAAAATAATTTAATGGATATTATTGTTCATGCAATAAATTTGGTCATATGGGTGATCAATGTAGAAATAAAATGAAATCAAGAGATTCATCATTTTCCGTTCAATGTTTCAATTGCAACAAGTTTGGTCATAAGTCAATTGAGTGCATAAATTTGTCAAACAACTCTGTCAATAGAAGGAATGTAGAATGTTATACCTGTGGAAGATTTGGGCATATTGCTAATCAATGCAGATCAAGAGGAAATGAATGGAATGAATGGTCTATACAAAGAAATCTTGTGTGTTACAATTGCAACATATTTGGTCACATTACAAGATTCTACAAGAATAGAAACATGGATAGAAGAGGTATGGTATACAAAGGAAGAATTTCACAGAAAGATGATAAAGGAAAAGGGAAAGTAAATGTGGAAGAAATAAGAGATTAGATAAACAAAACATGGGTAAGGAAGAGTGAGTCTGATGAAGGAAATAAGCCCACACTAGAATCTGCTTTTGGTAATTCCTCCAGAAATTGATCTTAGGCCATTGGCCTATGGGGAGTTTTTCAAGAAAATCCTTTGTTCCGCTATTAGTAGTTGGCACCAGAATGCATGAAATTGTTAGTAGTTGTGCTAATAGTTTACAAGTGTATCAATGATCACTTGTGCAAAAATTTGAGAAGTAGGTCTGCAGATGAATTCTTCTTTTGTTGTCTAAGAAAATAGAGTATCTAGAACACCTAGGGAAAAACATGTAATGTGGTAAAAAGGTTAGTTGTACGAGTTATAAAAGGGTATTTGGAACCCTCATTTGTCACCTTGAATTGAAGAAGAATAGGAGAGCATTTGCAATTGAATTTTGAAGGAGCAAAAGTCAATTCGGTGGAGAATTCATCGGGTATTTTAGTTGCTTGTAGAATTCTCACTTAATTTGGTGCTTGGTAGAAACTTGTTCAGTACAAAAAGGAAAATAAACAAAATCAAAGGAATGGTGAATTTAGATGAATATAGCAGTGAGAAGATTAGGGATGTGAGAAATATGTTTCTGACTAATGAATTGAAATGGCTTGAAGGTGTGAAACACAAAAGTTTGGACATTTGGAGTGAATTTCCCTATTTTGATAATGCGGAAGTTGTTAGGTTTATCCTGAACAAATTCAATGATGATATTCTAACTCTAGATAAACCCTATCTCATTTTGAAAGAGGTGATTAAGAATCTAACTAAATCATGCAATGTTGGTGTTATACTAGAAAAGAAGTTGATTCGGAACAAAGAAGTCAAAACCCTAACTAGAGTAACTGGAGATCAAAGGGCTTTGATAATTTTGATGATCAAAGATCCGATAACAAGGTACATTGTGCATGGAATTTCATACAAAATATTTTTTAGAAATAGGGAAGGCACAACTTTGGTAGGTGTAGTTTACATCTCTCATAAGATGATAATGGAGGATCATGATTTTGACCTGTGCGGATTGCTAAAAGAATAATTGATGGAAAATGTGCAAGTAACAAAGGAGGTAGATTACCCCTTTAGGTTTGGTTCCTTGGTCATATGTATTGCGATGTATTTTTTGAATTGCTTGCCATATATCAATAATGTTGTATGGAAAGAGAATGAACTAGTTTATAAATAGATTTTTGAACAATCTAATACTTTGGAAAATAGTAAGCAAGAGTATGCAAATTTATTTAAATAATTGCTAGGGAAGTTTGGAGCAATTAGCATTTCCATTCTAGTAAGAGCACTTGAGGTTGGATCCTCTTCTAGTGAGATGGAGAGGAAGAAGAAAAGAGCACAAGAGATTGATGATTACACTCCTCTGGCACTCAAGACTCCAAAAATTGAAGGAAAAGATAAAGAACAAGTGATTGTGGACATATTAGATGAGGAATCTAATGAGTACACTCTAAGGGAAGAACCAGAATCAGTTGAACTAGATGTAGTAATGGAAGAAGGAAGTGAAGAAGAAGGTGTTTTATCCAAAGTAAAGATATTGTAGCTTGTTCAAGAGAAAGATGGGATGTAGAAAATTGCTGACATATGGTCTAATAGACCCTCATATGTGCAAGACCTGATCGAGAGCACACTATGTATATTTTGTGCACAATAACATTGATTTGGAGAGTTTACAGAATGTGTTTCTTGAAGAGATGATTGAATGCATTAAGGAAGCCATGGTCTCTAAGTCCCAGAATAGGAAAGAGGAAGAAATAATTCTACAACTGAAGTAGTAGTTCAAGCTATCTCTTACCAAACTAAAAAGGAAAATGAATGTGTTGAGGCAATGCATAAATACAACAAACAACATCTAAAACTAGTATCTTTGTTGGCCTCATGTAGTTGTGAGATACAAAGATAAGATGGAGCAGATTGAAACTAAGATGAACAAAATTGGTCAGGATTATAACATGTTTCATGATCAGGATGGTGCAGTCAATAAAAGGATTCAAGAGTTGTAGTTTGAGCATACAAAAAGTTCAATTCACTAGAAACAACATTGTGGACACCTTTTGGAAAGTGAAGGATTTAACAAAATGCAAATTGGAGCAGTTAATTAAGGTTCTAAGGAAAGGAGAGAAATTAGAAGAGGTAATCACAATTCTAGAATCTCTCATCTAGATTATCAACTAGATATTTGAGAACAACAACTTGATCTTAATCATTGGGATTTTAGTAGAAGCTTGGAGGAAATTTCTCTGGAAATGAAAGATAAGTACAAGATAATTTTCTGACTCGAGTAGCAGTTGTATTTCTTCAAAATTTTGATCCAATTTTTTGGCAAGGGGGGAGATCCAAAATATGTTAGTCATTGATGTCAAAGGGGGAGAGAGAGCAGTGAAAAATTCCTTATCATTCTAAGGGGGAGTTGTGTTTTGAAATTTTGAACTCTGGCAGCGTAATCATATTGGTTTTGACACTTAGTCATTTTTCACTAAGTTTTGCCATCAATGCCAAAGGGGGAGATTGTTAGCAAATGGCCTCTAGTGTTGTCATTGATGGAAACCTAAGTCATTGATCTGGTCCGCACTATAGTATATGACTATACCAGAAGGCAGAGTAAGAATAAGGTATCTGGTAGAAGGTTGAATCTGTCAAGTGGTTTGCATTACCAAGTTATCAATTTTGGTTGTGGATCTTAGGGAAGATCTTTGGGTATATGAGATGTCTTACTCTCAATTTTTGTGTTGTCACATCAAGTGGTGTATGAGTTAGGAGATCCAGTCGTTCAATTTTCTATTCATCACTATATGAAGGCCAACTAAATGAATGTTAGGTGTTGTGGATGCTGAAGGCAGAATTGTTTGAAGTATCTTTGTGTTCTAATATTTTGTTTTGTGTCCTAGCTATGTTGTGGCTAACTCTTGTGATGTGTATCAAAAGTTATTCATGATTTGAGTCAACAATTGGAAGATATTTTTTATTTTATTAAGGCCCACATGGAGCAATTGAAATCTTGGTAGCGTATATATATATGAGATCGGTAAATTTATTTTAGAGAGTGGTGTGTGTGGTGTTTGATATGTGTAGATGTGTGTGAATATCAGAAGAGCAGTTGAGTGATTCTCATTTGTGCAAAAGAGGACTTTTGTGAAGTGAATTAAGGCAGAGTAGAGCGAAGTGCAAAATCAGATAGAAGGTCCAAAATCTGATCTATAAGCTTAACTGGAGTTGTAACCAAGCATTTTTAGATGTTATCTTCTCAGTTCAATCTTTTGATTGTGATCGAAATATTTTGTAAGGTAGTGAGCTCTAGGCAGTGTGCCTAAATGCAAGTGCATTCCCATTTTATTAAACACTATATTTTGAGTACTCAAATTATGGATTGACCTCCATCATGGTTTTAACCATAACAGGGTTTCCACGTAAAAATACTTGTGTTATGGTGTTCTAGCTTATTGTTTCATGTTCATGCATCTTTCTTTAATTGAATAGTTTAAGAACTTGAAAGGATAGATTAATGAAAGTTAAAATTGCTCAACACTGATTCACCCCTCCCCCTCAGTGTTGCTTGAGTCCAACATAATCCCTATACCTTACACATAATCTTATACACTCAAAAACCTAAATATCATCCCTCAACTGTAACCATGTACCCTCTGCCCTCAACCTATTACATAAGCCCTAATCCCTCAACCATCAACCCTATACCTTAAAACCTAAACCCAAAAACCACAACCCTATAACTTATATCCTCGGGTCCTTAATAACCCAAACCCTAAACCCTTAACCCTATACCCAATATCCTAAACTCAAATCCCTATACCCTATACACTTAACGATATACCCTCAACCTTGAACTCTATCCCTCAACCCTCAACACTATAGCTTAAACCCTAAACCCTACAACTTCAACCCTCATCCCTATACCATATACCATCAACCTTATAACCTAAACCCTGAACATTATCCCTCAACCCTATACTTAAACTCTAAACCCCACATTCAACCTTGTACCTTAAACCTTAAACCATAAACCCTAAACCCTAAACCCTCAATCCTAAACTCAATACCCTCAACCCTATACCCAATATTCTAAACCCTAATCACTATACCCTATACACTCAACCCTATACCTCAACCTTGAACACTATTCCTCAACCCTCAACCCTATACCATAAACTCTAAACCCTACACCCTCAACCTTCATCTCTGTACCCTCTACCCTCAACCTTATACCCTAAACCCTAAACATTATCCCTCAACCCTATACTTAAATGGTAAACCCTACACTCTCAAACCTTAACCCTATACCTTATACCCTAAACCATACAACCTAAACCCTATACAAGATATCCTAAAACCTAATCCCTATACTCTATACACTTAATCATATACCCTCAACCCTAAACATTATCCCTCAATCCTTAACCCTAAACCTTAAACCCTAAACCCTACACCCTACACCCTCATGTGTATACCCTATACGTGAAGCTTATACCCTCAACCCTTAACCCTATAATTAAACCCAAAACCCAAAACTCTCAACCATAAACCCAATACCCTCAACCCTATACCCAATATCCTAAACCTAATCCTTAGATCCTATACACTTAACCCTATACCCTCAACCTTGAACACTATCCCTCAACCCTCAACCCTATACCTTAAACCCTCAACCCTACACATTTAACCCTAAACCTTATAATCTAAACCATAAAAATTATCCCTCAACCCTATAGTTAAACTCTAAACCCTACATTCAACCTTGTACCCTAAACCTTAAACCCTAAGCCCTAAACCCTAAACCCTAAACCCTCTATCCTAAACCAAATACCCTAAACCCTATACCCAATATTCTAAACCCTAATCCCTATACCCTAGACACTTAAACCTATACCCTCAACCTTGAACACTATCCATGAACCCTTAACCCTATACCATAAACCATTAACCCCACACCCTCAACCCTCATCCCTATACCCTCAACCTTATACCCCAAACCCTAAACATTATCCCTTAACCCTATACTTAAATGATAAACCTTACACTCTCAACCCTTAACCATACACCCTAAACCCTATACAATATATCCTAAACCCTAATCCCTATACCCTATACACTTAACCTTATACCCTTAACCCTGAACATTATCCCTCAACCCACAACCCTATACGTTAAACCCTAAACCATACATCCTCAACCCTGATCCCTATACCCTATACCTCAAGCTTATAACCTAAACCCTAAATATTATCCCTCAACCCTCAACCCTCAACTCTAAACCTTATACCTAAACCATAAACCCTACATTCAACCTTGTAGCCTAGACCCCAAACCCTCAACCATAAACCCAATACCCTCAATCCTATACCTAATATCCTAAACCCTAATCCATATACCCTATAAAATTAACTTTATACCCTTAACCCTATACCTTTTAAACTCTGAATTTTATTTCCCTTTAATTTTTTATCTTGTATTTCGAGGAGACGGACTTTTATTTTTCCCTCTTTCCCTCTCTAATGTATATACCTAATACACTTAACCTTATACCCTCAACCCTATACTGAATATCCTAAACCCTAATCCCTATAGCCTATACTCAATATATCCTAAACCCTAATTCCTATACCCTATATACTTAATCCTATACCCTCAACCCTGAACACTATCACTCAAACCTCATACCTATACCTTAAACCCTGAACCACACACCTTCAACCCTCATCCCTATACCCTATACCCTAAACCTTGAACATTATACCTTAACACTAAACCCTACACTCTCAACCCTTAACCCTATACCTTATACCCTAAAAACTACACCTTGTGAGGTCGATAGCCAATCCAATTATGACTCCTAAGACATTATTGAATTATTATAGGAGAAAAGTGACCAAACACACCCTTTTTTCATCCATGAAACAACCAAATCCCCTTACAATACCACCTCTTGAGATGTTTGGTTACTTATATCTTGAAACACAAGCTGAACCTAAGTTCCCTACAAAAGGTGAACCTAGTTCCTCTGTACATGCACATGCTCAACCATTTTATGAAAACAAAGTAACAAACAATTGAATCAATCTAGAAGAAACATATGGAAAAGGATTCACAATCTTAAGTAAATAGAGATGCGATACAAGTGAACATAACATTCACCAAGTCCTAGAACAACTATCAACTAATGAAAACACAATAGGGTTAGGATATCAAGATCCACCTCGCAATATACAACCTCCTTGATAATGCCTAAGACTTAGCAGTGATGGTATGGTGATCTTTAATTCTCCCCCTGATATGAATTTACTTCTTCCTAAAGAACAACCAATGATTCATAACAATGAAAAGGATGATAGGACCAGCCTACATCCTCTTCCTCAACCTTCAACTAGATAAGTTGGTGAATCTAGCAAGCGCAAGAAGCCTTACAAATTATAAAAATTACAACCCCTTCTTCCACCAGCTGAAAGTGAAAGGAAATTACAAATAATTCTCAACAAGGAACTAATAACATTACCACTTGAGAAAAGCAGATTAGTGCTATATGCTAAATATGCAAAAGTTCCACATTGTTAATACCACAAAACTCTTGGACATAGTATTGATGAGTTTCGAGCATTCTAGTTAGTAATGAAAAACTTTCACTTTGATGGCAATGATTTCCATCGAGTTATTGCATAACCTAATATTTCTCTGCTTCTTGTCATGTAATGGTTGTAGAAATTTCTATTCTCACTATTACATGACCTTTCTCATTACCTACCTCGACTCATTCTTGTCTTGCACTTAGTGGGGACAAGAAGAAGATAGCCTTGCCCTAGTAAGGCATTTGTTGTTTTCACTTAGGTCTATCATTTTCCTTCCACTTAAACAAACTAAGATTGGGAGGTGGATGACTTGCTTTAGGTTGACTCACCTTTGCTTACTATTCTTTGGCATTATTTCCTTTTCTTTTGTGTGATTCCATGTGTGTAATGTGATCCCCCATGATTTTCTATTTGATTTTTCATAAATAGGACCAATTAAGACATAAATTGGGATAAATAAAACAAGGTGAGCCCAAACAAGTGTGAAAATGCAAGGATATGCATTTTACTACACTACATTTAGCTTCAACAAGCTGATGATCCATAACAAGATGTCTTCTTTAATGCTATTTTTCACTTATATGTTTCTTCTCACATAGACTTCAACTTGTGAAGAGGTAATTGAGGTGTTCCCCAACATTTGTCTCTTTTCTTCCTTTGTAGGAGGAATCAAAGAGACTATCGAAGGTAGGGAGACCATATGATCTTTAGGTTTTGGACTAAAGACTTATTTTTTATTTTAAAGGCACAAATTTAATCAAGTGGTTATCTCTTGGTCCTTTATAGGATGGAAGAGGGGGAACTATTGCATAAATGCTAGGTGGTCAAGGGAGGATACCCAGTATAGACTAAGGTTCCTTCATACTTGTGGGGTGGGAGGAATAACCATCAGAGTCACTAGAGATTGAGAATCCTCTAGTGGAATATTACTAAGGGATAATTGGGATATTTTGTTAGCTTTAAAATTTTGATATGATATAAATAACTAATCTTCATGTAGCTTGATGGTTTAGGTAGGTTGCAACCAAAAATAATCAACAGAAAAATTTCCATAATTAGCTAGAGGCTTAAATCCACTATGGTATATGGTATGTATTTTTCCTTCAATTGGGAATTTTAAAAATTTGTGAATAACTAATGGGATTGCATTCATAGAGCTAAGTGATGGATGACCTAACTTTGCATAAAACTAGTTTGACATTAGGATTAGAGTGAATGAAATATCCAAATTTTTAGGTCCTACTTTAATTGGTAAAGTTATAGAAACAATTATGGGATGAATGGGACCATCATGACCCTTTAATAAAACTTTCAATTGTTCATACTTATCCTTATAAAGTTTATGCACATACAAAAACTCTTCGGTGATCACATTCATGATACATATTGGATCAATGAGTATACCCCTTGTGGGTTTATCATTGTAGTAATGGAAAAAGCATCCCTTTTCCTTAATTCGGGAATAATTTATATTAAAATGAACATAGTGTTTCCTTAATTTAGTGTTGTAATATGTTTTACACATTCACATTAATTCTAGGGCCCTTATGAATAAAATGGACTTAATGGTGCCTTATTTAGGGTGTAAATTGTTTCTTTGCACTTTCACACTAATCTAGGGCTTCAATTAATTAATTGAGGTTAATTTGAGCTTAATTGGCCCCTTAAATTCAAATCCAAGCCTAATTAATTGCATTTTTTAAGGGATAAAGCCTAGAACTCATTAATAATATTACACAACACTTAATTTGTTAAGCTTTGTGCCCTAGGATAGTGACTTGGGACCCATTCACCACCTCATGAATGGGTCCTCACTAGTTCCTAGGACCCCCTTTTGAGATGGAATTTTGCATTCCTCAAAATAGGTCCTAGTTAAGTATGCTAAGACCCATTCACCCTATGGTGAATGGGTTCTCCTTAAGTTAGGACACCCTCTTTTAGGTTTGTTTCTGGTGGGATTTTAATAGTTTCAAATCCTAGATCTAATGTTGGCTTGTTTTATTTGAATTTCAGGATTAAATATTAAGTTAAGTATAAATATAAGGTTATTTCATATAATTTCATCTAATATTTTCAAGAAAGCATCCTAACATTTCACAAGAACATTATATAGCATTCAAGAATGCATTCAAGAGAAGATTATTGAAGTCTTATTGTAGCGATCAAAGATCCATTATCATGTCAAAGGTCATGCATGTTGTTTGAGCTTACATGTTGATTTAGTGTTCAAGATCAATTCAAGTTTTAAAAGGCATTATCTTTTATCAAGTTTCATGATCAAGGTCCACATCCATGGAGGCCTCTTCATGCTAAAATTCAGATTTGCAATCCAAGATCTCATCCAAGGTATCATTGTTTCATGTTCATGTTTCATTGTTTCATCATAAGGTTTAATTACCAAAATAGGGTTTGAACAAGGAAAAACCCTATTCCCTAACAATAAAAAAAAATTCTCCTCTTTGATGTGTGATTACAGGTTCTAGATTGAAGATCAAGTGGAGAGAAAAATTGTCAAAGTTGCAAAGTTGTAAAAGTTGTCATCTTCATTGCAAGATCATAGAAACTAAGCTAAATAATTTATTTATGACTTTCGAGAGCTGAACACCTAGGATTTGGGAGTGCAGACATTGAAGAACAGGATTCCAAAACTAATTTTCCAGAACCCTAACAAGGACCCATTCACCACTTGGAAAATGAGTCCTCAATGAGGCTCAAAACAACACTTTTCCAGAAAGGTACAAATCATTTTAGCATCTGAAAACCTTCCTTTTTATTGTTATAATAGTTCTAAGGTTTTTTTCTTGATTTTTATTTATGCATTATATCCATCATAATTGAATGAAACATCTAGTCAAAAATTTGGTGCACCCGAATTTCGTCATCTCATTTGGTGATTCCACCCTCTTTTTTAATGTTTCAATCACTAATTCTACTAGTTATGTAAAGAGGACCATTAGGTACATGTAGGGAAGAATCAATATGCATGAAAGTGATATATAAAGTTTATTCACATACAAAAACTCTTTGGTTATCACATTCACCATACATATTGGATCAATGAGTATACCCCTTGTGGGTTTATCAGTAATTCTACTAGTAATATATTTGTTTTACAAGGATGACCTTAAATAATGTTTATATCACTTGGAACTTCATTATCCTCTTCTTCGTTATCACTTTGTTGAACAAAATTGGTTGTATGACTTGATAATAGGTTTATAAATATTTTAATTTTTTTGGTTAGGTGGTTATACCAATGCATTCCCTTTATTGTTTCCACCTAACAATTGGATGATATTAGAATCGATCAGGTCTTGCACTTGGTGTTTAAGAGACACACATATTTCCATATCATGCCCTAGATTTTGGTGATATTGACAAAAGGATTTTGCATTGAATTTTGGAGTTAATTATTTGGTGGTATCAATATGCCTAATTTGAGGAAATTGAATCATGCTCTTATTTAGAAATTGCAACATAGTAACATGGAGAGAATTGAGCAATTGAAATAATTGACTATCCCTTGGCCTAAATTGATATTGTGTTTCAATGTTATTGGAAGCTTGAGAGGTGTTTATCTTTATAAATTTTCATTTTGTTGAACTTGAATAATTAGTGATTGTTTTGAGGCATGACTTTGGATTGGCTACTAGGATTTTATGAAGATGTACCTTCATATTGGCTAACTGAAATCTAGTA
Organism: Sequoia sempervirens; assembly: GCA_007258455.2. Classification (NCBI taxonomy): domain Eukaryota; kingdom Viridiplantae; phylum Streptophyta; class Pinopsida; order Cupressales; family Cupressaceae; genus Sequoia; species Sequoia sempervirens. The sequence goes on along the minus strand of VDFB02047230.1, from coordinate 553,721,476 downwards.
ATCATGGAGAGTCATACATAAGTTGTGAACGAGGGATAATTCATCAATAATATCTTATCTCAAGTGTTAGGTTGAAAATTTCTAATGAACACCATTTGAATGTCAACATCTAGAAGATTATAAGGTATTTTTCAATAAAGAGATAGGTATTGTCCTATAAAATCCATTATTCTCTCCTTAGGTCCTTGTTTGCAATGGACTAAATCAGTTAGTGTGACTTGAGGTCCAATGTTTTCTTGGAAGTGTTGAAGGAACTCATTAATAAGTTATATAAAGGAATTAATTGAGTGATTACGCAATGGAAAAAACCAATCTAAGGCCATGTCCTTCAATGATCATGGAACTTTTTTTAGCTAAGAGAGAATATTTAAAAAGTAAATCACTACATAGAGTGGTGAAAGTCGATACATGATTATTGGGATCTTTTCTAACATACTTCTCAAAGTGAGGTATCTCGTGTTTTGTAGTATAGGTGTCTTTAGGATAGCAAATGACAATTAATTACATGTAAGGTATGTTGGAGGATTAGTATTCAATTGAATTTGGATCATGTTTAATTTTTTTATTTTAATGATGATATGTTTTGTAAGAGATGGTTTATCACATGATCATTTGGTGATAATTTTTGAGAATGTGTTAGATATGGTGAACTATTGTTAATGATTGGGAGGTTATTATTTTGCATGTTTATAAGAGGTGAAGAACTTGTAGGCATTGAAGGTGAAGGGACAAAGCTATAAGGATTCGCACAAGAAAACCCTAAACTAGAGTTTAGGACATTACTATATTGCATTGTCAATGCAATGACTGGAATAGTGAAAGTAGGAATAGAAGACCTATGGTTGTTGGAGAGGAGACTTTCCTTCCTACTTGATTTTGAGCATTAGTGAGGATTTGAGCACAACTATCTATCTTAGGGATGTTTCCATCTACTAAATGAGTTAGACTACACAGCACATCAATCCCTTGGGAATCATTAATTAGCTTCCTAAGGTTATCCAGAAGAAGAATTTTTTCTCCATCCAAAGATTTAGTACTTAAGTATTATTGAATGCCTTCTAGGTCTTTGTCCAATTGTTTAATTTTATCTTTAGGGACATGAGAAACAATAGCCTCCAAGTCTACATAAATACTAGGTGATGAATTAGACATGGATAATGTAGGATTGGGAAATTAATCAAAGATAGATTGTGTAACTAACTGAATTTATCTTATAAATGCTAAAAATATCACCTTTTGAACCTTTGAAATGAAAAATAACATGCAAATCTAGATGTATTTTTAATATTTTTCACAAAAATGTGCATGCAATTTGATAAATGAAGACAATATAAGATTGCACTCAAATTTCAAAATGAAAGCTATATGATTTAATATTTTTAAATGTAAAAAGAGTCTATGCTTACCAAAAATGTATTGGGGAAAAAGGGGATCTAGGGTCTAAATCATACCTTTAACTTATTTAGACATTAAGGAACACAAAAATGACCATAAAATACCACTTGGCTACTATCCCAAATGGAAGAGCCAAAATGGCTAATCGAGGTTTTGGTCCTTTTATTTGTGGTAGTAGGGTTGTATCTAATATAAGAGTGAAGTGTGTGAAATAATACTGAATTAGGCCAGTGCTACACCTACAAAAAACTAATCGAATTATAGAAGAACACAAAACTAATACTCAAAAATAGATTACAAAGAAGCAGAGTGTAGAGACAAAGGAATCTGACATTCAAATTTGGACTAAAACTAACTAGATAGGGGGCATGAGTGCACTAGACTAGAAATCCATTTTTTTTTTACAAATTCTAAATAGGTCTTAGTAGATTATAGAGTATAGGCTATTTCCTCCTAGAATCAATTTAAAAACTTTGTTTGTCAATAAATAATTCTACTTGCCCTAATATGTTGTAGGAAAATGCTTGAATGTTGAATATTGCAATTAGGTATTGAATCTCCTTCCAACTTTTCCTCATATATGTTACCTACACATAAGAAAGGATGGAAAGGGTTGTGTTGTATAGGTGATTTCCTAATTCAAACCGTATTTTGGTGTTTCTACCTCCATAGTGACTATGATAATGCAAAGAGTGCTTACCCTAGGTTGAGAAAAGGAAAAAATGGATAAAAAAAGTGATAAATTGACAAGTGTTGCAATTCACCACTTCAAATATAAGTTCCTTGATAGACTAAAGTCATGATACACATCTCATGCAAGGAAAATTGGATTGATTTAAGGTCCTACAAGTGCTAGTACTTAAAAAACACATGAATATAAAACATGAACGATCTTACTTGAAAACTTGATGTATTGCTAATATGATGTTTGACTTAAATAATGCTACAATAATTATACCCAAGTTGGAATAATATAGTTATGAAAAAATTGTTAGTAGTAATTTAAAATTAATAATAAATAAATAATATTAAATAAAAAATCACTAAAAAAATTCATCCACTATACATTGCAGCTAATAATCTAATTTCAATAAATCGAGAAACTTTTTATTTGTAGTGAAAAGATAAAAAATGATAGAAAATCTAAAATATTAATTTAAAAATTATAAAAAATTATAAAAAGAAATAATTCGTTAAATTATAAAAAATTATAATTTAAATCTAGATAGAAAATTACACAACTCATTAGTTTACATCATTGTTAAATTTTTTACTATTTGTTCCCTATAATTGACACAAATTGAAAATGATGATTTTCATCATCCTAGTCAGACCACAAAGTGGAACACACTATTGTGGGATCACCCTGCACTAAGAGTAACAACATGGGTAGTAGAAGCCAAGTAAATGGTAACTATAGTGAGAGGAGAAGTATGTAAAGAGTATGAAAGTTGGATAGATATACCAATGGAAAAAAACTATGAGAGTGTATATACCATGAAGAATATATGTGTTGGAAGGAGCAATAAACACAATAATATTTTGTACTCCTAGTTTGAAACATGCTAATGTGTGTTCTAATAAATTATGTTTGAATAAATTCAAAGAAATGAAAAGTATTAATTTCATTGTAGATGGTATTCTTGACATGTATATGTTTTTCTATTAAACATTTTATTGTAAACTATTATCTCTCCAAACCACATGCATCAATTTTATTCAATACAATTTATCATTTTGTGTCACATTTTCAAGAGACAAATTGTCAATACTAGGAATGATATTCACCTTACAATCCTTTTAGACTATTGTAACTTATTTATCTAATAGTCAATTAATTATGTCTATATTTTCAAGGATCACAAATAGGAAAAACTTAGACATTCATGTGAGATTATGAGGTTTTTATAATAAATCATTATTCTCTAGGTGACTTAGAATATGTGTAAAAGGCATATAAGATTGGGAGGAAGCATTATAAGGCATCATTAGACACTTGGAAAGAAGTGGAAGGATATCTATGATAGTTTATGGCATAATTTATGTAAGAAGTATACATTACATTATAGAAGGTGTAAGAAAGCGTCTATTAAAATATGTAAGAAATTATTTATCTTTTTTCGAACTTGGGTGGAACTTATTATTCTATCATCTAGTAAAATTAGATGACCAAGTTCATGAGAAAGATCTTGAGTCTTATAGAAACATTCTTGTAATGCTTTGACACATGTCAATAGGTCTCTTTTATATATTTAGTACTTGACTCATGGTTGCTTTTATGTACTAAAAACTATTTATCATTTCATAGATACTTCTACCTATATAATGAGACCTTTGGGTAATAGATTGTATGGGTTTACATGTTATATTTCAATGCTTTCAAAATAATGTTAGATTGAAGAGGGAAGTTATTTTAATATACTCTTCATTTGAGATTAATACAAGATTGTATTTTATCTTGTGGTGGGATTTTAGCAGTCTAAAATGATTTCCCCAGTATATATCAGTATTCTTGTGGTAATGCATGTTTTTTTATTTTTGATCAGTAAGATAAGATTTATATTAAACTATAAAAAGTATTACAATTCTAAATGTCGGCCACTAAGACATGTAGTATGAACCAGAAACCCCATAGACTAGGATAAATTCAGCATTCCCCCCTTCAAAACCATCAGGGTTGAGGAAAAAATTGTGACTAGGATCAGGCTAACAATACTGCACAAACATTGCATTATATATTGAACCAACAGAGTTGAGACACATACTAGCTTACCCCAGGTTGCCTTAGTTGTTTCCTCATAAGTTATTCTGAGAAAAGAACCTAAAATCAAAATGCCACGAAGCCTTCCGCTCTGCCATAAGGTGAAACTTTTGCTTGAGATAATTTTCCCTAGCTGAAGCAAGCCTACTGTAGACATGTAAAATATACCGATTGACATTGTGCGTCTAATCCTGACTACTAACATCATTTCATCTTGAATCATCCCTCGGTCTAACCATTTAATCAAATATCCTTATCTGATTAAATTCATCAATATTCCTCCCTTAATTAAATAAACCAGTTATTTAATTAAGTCTCTCTCTTTTGTTAATTAAATCAATCATCTGAGCTAATTATCCCTATTTAATTAAATAATTAATTTTATTTGATTAAATCCCTAAAGTCTATCTATTAAATTAAATAAATTAAAACCTTATTTCATTTAATCTAACACCATCTCTTATAATTAAATAAACCAAAACCCTTATTTAATTATCCTCTTATCATATTCCTCTCTTATTTGATTTAAATAAATCCATAAATTTGATTCAAATAGGTCACATCATCTAATCTCTCATTAAATTAATTAACCCCTGATTAATTTAATTCTAAATCATTTCCCATTCTCTAGATTTTGCAAGTTGCACATGAAAATAGATTTAATTAATTTATTAAATCTCTATTTTCCTCACAAGGCATCTTTTGGAATATGCTCCAAGTTTGAATTCAAAAATTCCAAGTCAACATATACATCCAACAAGGCAATAACTTCATCTTACATGTCCTTTTTCCTTGAGCCAAGTGGCATTTATTGCATTTTTCCTTCCCTCTTACATGTCATTTCAACAAATTTGAAATTCAAAAATAAGCATTTATTGGCACAATCCCCAAATCTTACACATCCTCCATCCACTCATAGATTGACAAGTGGCATCATGCCATTGGATGATTGTTAGTCCCACATTGCTCAAATTTGGATATTCATCCATCTTGTAATTCTATAAATAAAGAGCTCATATCCTCATTTGATCATCCACAAATTATGCAAAGTTATTATGCTAAAATATTTAGCCATTTTCATCCATCACTATTGAATTCTTAGCTAGGTTTTTGCAGATTTTTGGCTTGGAGCTCTCATCCTTCATCAACAAAGTGGATCAATCATCATCAACATATCAAACTTCCATCTTAGGAATTGGGAAAGGGCCAATTTTCACATCAAATTGGCACCAATTCCCCCATGAGATCATGTGTTTGCTATTCTAATTAGGATTGAATCTATATTTTCTTGCTTCATTGTGTTCTTTGTTGTTTTCTTTCCTAATTCAAAGTTTGTAAATGGATTTCATGGGGAATCCTTGTTCATGCTTGCAATATCTAACTTAATGTGTTTTTTCTCTTTGTTTTGCAGGTATTAGGATTGGGGTTCGCACATTTGGTTCTTGAAGGAGGGCAGCGTCTCATAAATTTTCACTTTTTCCAAAAATTTCTGTGTTTTTGCTTATACATAGAAAAATTCCAACGTTGAGAGCTTAACGTCATTGTTTTGGCACTGCTAACCATTCAGCATCACTATATGGCACCACTCGAAATTCAAATTGCGACGCTAGACTCTTCCTGCCCAAAAATTTGAATTCTAAACTCTGTCGCTTGATTGTTTGACTCACAGGAATTTTCAAAAACATCAAACTGTGACGTTGGAAAAAACTACGACACAGTTGAGCTCACTGTCTCGACACATAGCGATGTTGATTGGTAAGCGGCGCTGTAAGAGCACCACTAAGAAATCAAACTCTGACGCAGTCACGGGTTGTGCCGCTGGCAGGGAGTAAAAAGATGAAATTCAATTTTAGCAAATGCATTTTTTCATATGATCAATTTGTCTTCTATTTTTTGCTTTTTGACCTCTATATTTTGTAGAATCTGACTTGTTTCTCTCTTGTAGGTTGGAGTTGAAAGAAAAAGAAGGAGAAGTATGAGGAGGATATTTCATCAAATCAAAGTGTTTTTAAACACTTTAGTGTTTGTTTAACACTTTCTAAGAGATTGTTATCACTTCTTTCTTAGGACACTAATTTCATTTGGGTTTAAAAAGAAACTTTTTATTTCTTGCAAAAGGCTAAAATTAACATTAGGATCACAATATACTAGAGTTTGTTTATTCAGTTAACAAATTGAGCAAAATGTCTATCATTTGTCTTTAGGCGCTCTAAAATGAATTCATTATTTCTTTGTGGGATCTAAAATGAACATGTGCTACATTGTTTTGTGAGAGCTTACTTGAACTAACCTCATTGAAAAAGGACGTATGTGCTTCTCTCATGCTTTATAGTGATCTCGAGAATCAAAAGGCCTTTTTCATGATTTTAGGTTGAGATAAAGAAATCACCTCCACACTTCAATTTGGGTTTAAAAATTGAAAAAAAAATTGTGCAAGTGTGAGTGGGGGCATTATTGCATATATTCTCTCTTTGTTTCCCACAAAGATTCATCGAGTTACAAATATTGTTTTTGCTCGCTTTTGTTTATCCTAGAGCTACCTTGGGGAAAAAGTACTCACCCAAGGGAACGACTCAACCTATAACACTCTAAAGCCAAGATTATTTCCAACCAGGATATAAATGTGGGTATTGGAGTAAATGCCAATATCATGCAGTTGATTCCGACAAGATGGATCTAAAAGGGGACTCTTGTCGTATGGGTCAATCTCCATGAACGAAAAGTCCTTATTAAAACCCATGTTCTAGAATTTTCCAAAATCCTTTAAATCTATTTGTTGGTGCAAGAACGGTCGTTCTGAAGCCACTCCACACTTTTACGGTCTTTTAGTAGAAATGGAAAGCATGCCATGGGAGTTTCATGGGTGTTGATGCTTGGCTGCCCCGATTGATGATAATGAGTCAGGGAGGAGAGCTAGTGGGGTCAAGCATCTAACCATTCACTAAAGATAAGCATAGCTAGACTTTTCCAAGTGGGAATCCAACAAATATTGTCTTACACATCTAGAGGGTTGTACTTATTCTTCGGTTACAAAATGTATTGCTTGCTCAAAAACATCTTGAAAAAAAACACTTAACATCACCATCCAAATTTTAAACCCTTTTGGAGACAAATACAATTGACTCAATCGATATGTTAGTGCTTGCCCTTGGGATTCACATCCTTAGAGGTTTCTAAACATTGGATTACATCTTGATTTGTCTACTAAAGTAAACAATAGGTAAACCCTTGCCTTGAGTTCATCAAGTTTCCACATAACATACTTTGTGGGGTTTGAAGAAATTAAGACATTGGACATTTAGTTTGGAAAACTTAATCAAAGAAAGTGTTTGTGGTAAAATAAATCCATTAAGAAAAGCTAAGAAAAATGAACTTTCATGTGTGTTGAAGCCTCACGATTCTCAAAAAGTCCAAAACAAAAATCATTGGTTCAAAAACTGAAAATATATGTTCAAATGAAATAACTTATTTGTTACAAAGGTGTATAGAAGCATTGTATGCTCTTCAATACCTAGGTCTAGGCAAACAAAGTGTCTTTTTTAGGTTCATCTTAGGATCAAAGAAAATAAAAATCTTTTTCACTCATCCTTCAAACATCAAAAACATCAAAAATCATCTCACCGTCACCTTTTGGAAAATCTTGAAATCATCATTAATGCTAGGCTTTTTGGAAAAATCAAAATCATCAAATCCTTGAGACTAAATCCTTGAAAACTTTATCAAAATCATCTTTGGCTAGGTATGTGTAGATGCATCCTTTTTCATATGCTTAGTCAAAGTTATCAAAATCATCTTGTTTAGCTTGGTATATGTAGATGCATCGTTCTTCATATGCTTAGTTAACTATCATCTTATTTGAATAGGTGTGGGTAGATGCATCCTTCTCCCTACACGTATTCAAATTTATCATCCTTTGAACAAATCTATCCCTTAGATAATCATCCAACATCTTAGGGTCTTTTTGTTCAAAATCAAAGCAATCAAAATCAAGGACGAACCCTAAAAGGAAAATCAAAATCAAAAATATGAAACATATCTGAAAGTCCCAAAAGCCTAGCATCTCCTTCAAGATTTATCAAAAGACCAAAAAAATCCACATCATCCATCCCTTGCATCATCATCATCATATCATACCTCTTGATCCTTAAGATATCCTAAAATTTTCTACTTTGGGCATAAAGTAAAGATCAATTCAAAAGAATCAAGAGATTCATCTCCCTAATTCTTGAAAATTGATCCTTGTTTTATGGTTCAAACTAGATCTCAACACAAGAAGAGCATGGAAGTCAACAAAGAAACACCCGCTTCAAGTGATCTTAGGCAAACAAATGTTGAAATGAATCCCACCGAATCAAGCAATCCATTGGCTATATTATCATCCCAAAATCTGCAAGAGGAAGCCCGAGGAGAAGATCTTACCTTTGGGATGTCACACGATGAAATAACTGAAATGCTTCAAAATCCAGAAAACCATAACATCGTCAATATCATGATGAGGCTTAACCCTTTGCTATACATGTTTGAACTAGCAAAGCAAGGGGCCACATTTCCTTCAGATTTTGACATGAGTACCATAGTGGAGACATCTTTTCCTCCAATCTCATCCACCATTCCCATCTCATCTACACCCCCATCCCAAAACATCATGCAAAACATTGCACAAATCACGACATCTTTTGCTCTAGCCCAACCTAATGTTAATAAGGGAAATGCATTTCTCAATGCTATTCAAACACACCCCCTTGTTAATAATCAAGACTTGGATGGAAATACCATCTTGGAACAAAACATACTCAAAAACCCATTACATAAGAATGTTCCTCTCACTTTCCATCATGATCCATCATCAACATTTTTCCATGCAATGCCTTAAACTCCTCTCCTCACTTATTCGCAAGAGGAAGGAGACATGTTCAAACTAGGGGGCATCTTCGACACCACAACATTTTCCCAAGAACTCACACCCCTGAAATTTCCACCTCTTCCACCATTACCATCATCATCCACACCACTCCTTGGCTTAGGGCTTCCCCCTTTACCAAGTATCAATCAAACCAACATCCTAAATATCAATCAAAACATCATGTAAAACTTGTCATCGACATCGCAACAATAGACGACAAATGCACAAGCACTTGCAACATCATCAAACATGCCCCTAACATTGCAAAGCATGGTCTCCCAAGGACCAACCACCAATGCGACAACACCATCCATCACTCAAAACACCAACACGACATCATCGCTCACCATGAATGCTATTCCACCACCACCCCCACCACCACCAACTTCCACCACATCAAACCAATACAACATAGCATTACAAGCTGCTTTTCAAAGGGGATTCCAACAAGTGCAAAAACAAAAGGTCACACAACTAGATGCTCAACAAGCCACTCAAGCTGTGCAAGCATTACAAGCATTGCAAGCACAAAAAGCTGCTCAAGCACAAATCCTATTACAACAACAAGTGGAACAAGCACAATCCCAAGCACAAGTAGCACAAGAACAAGCTCAAGTTCAGGAAAACACCCAATATCAAGCACATCACGTATGAGCACAGGTACAACTTCTTGCACAACAACAAGTAGTGCAATTGCAAGCATATCAGCAAGCCATAAAGCAATATCAAGAGCAGTAAGAAGCAGCCCAATTGGTAGCCCAACAACAAGCACAACAACAAGCGTTGTTGGAATAGCAACATGCACAACAGTAAGCACAAATCGTAGCACAACAACAACAAGATCAACAAAAAGCGTTGTTCATACAATAGCAGGTGGAAGCCTACCTAGCTCAGTAGAACATACACATACCATTGAACAACACATCAAACAACCCACCCATCCAACCCACAATCGAAACACCCCAAAACGCCTTCATCCTACCCCCTGATCTGCAAAAATGATGTAGCGACACAAATCAGGTTGCTCTCGTAATAAGTGCTCGATCTTCAATCAGGGTGAACAATGAAAACACCAAGTAACTTGTGTCCTTATCCATTTGATAGGAGCCTAGTGATGGAAGTCGCATATGGCAATACTTATCTGATGCAACTATTTCCTAGGATTTTGGCTAGCCAGGCTATGGAATGGTTCTCTCACCTACCTTCTGGCATTAGGACATTCCAAGAAATTATAGACGCATTCATAAAAAACTACGCATGCAACACTGCAATGGATGTTAGTCTAGAAGAACTCTCAGCTCTGAAACAAGGAAAGGGTGAATCATTCATTTAATTCCTACAACAATGGCGATCCAAGGCCAATCAGAGTAAGTGGACCATGCCAGAAGAACAACAAGTTTGCACCATAATCGCCAACCTTGAAGGCCTCTTGGCATTTCATCTCAAAGTTCAAGGAATCACCACATATGACCAATTGATCCCCAAGGCACTCAATATTGAACGAGCCCTTATGACTCAACTGCAGGATCAACTTCATACCCCGAACAACAAAAAAACTGCCCACCCTCCAATTACAACGATAAACCTAACACGTGGGCAAGGAACAAAAATGTTACTAATGATGGTGTTATTGATGCCAAGGTGGTCATTAGTGCCCCTCACCAAAATACACCCGCACCGCAAATCCAAATCCAACACCAAAATAATCATCATGCAACACAACAACCAAACAAAAATCCAACAATCAACAATCTCAATGATCAATGAGGACCACCACAACGCAACAAGAGTTATCCCAAGCATAAATACACTACTTTGGGAGAACCACTAGAAGTCACCATGAAAAAGCTGATTGATGAAAAACTCATCAAGGCCCCTACCTTTGAGAATTACCAAGAACCGGATGTGAAACCTCCTTGGTATAATGAGAATCAACTTCATGAATTCCATAAAATCAAAGGCCATACCACAAACAGTTGCATGAGATTGATAAACATCGTTCAAGATCTCATTGATAAAAGAATTATAAACGTGGAATAGCCTACAGGAAATTAGGATCTTAAGATATATATAAATTCAATGTTGAATCATGGCAACAAAGGGAATAACAATAAAAAAGATAAAGGGAAAGGCACCCACTCAAATGTAAATCATGTGTATGAAACAGTCGTTGCCTCCCTAAATGAAAACTGAATGGTCATCACCATCAAGGGCGCCTATGCCGAAGATTGTGGAGTCACCACAAGAGGCGTCAAAAATACCATCGTAGGATCATCCTAGCCAAAAAAATTCCCTGCATCTAGATCTATCCCTAATGGCTATAATGTCCTAGGTCAACTCAAGAGAACACCAGTGCAAATCTCCATCATGGAGTTGCTAAAAATCTCATATGCCCATAGGAAAATCCTTGAAGAAGAGTTGGCCTCATCCACTATTCTCGTAGATCTTGATGTGAAACAATTCCAAGCTATGGTCAGAAATATCATTATGCCTAATCTTCTTACATTCTTTTACTAGGATTTCCCCGCTCAACCATCTCACAACCATGCACTTCACTTGGAAGCCATAGTACATAAGAGCAAAGTCAAAAGGGTCTTGGTGGATGGAGGTGCAAGCTTGAACATATGTTCCCTCAATCTCATCAAGCAATTGAAAATATCAGAGGATTCTATCGACAAAGGGAAGGGTATCACAATAAGAGCATATGATGATAAAGAAAGAGTGTCTCAAGGCATGATCAAACTCCCTATTCAAGTAGGGCTTGCCATCATGGAAACCACTTGTCAAGTCTTGGACCTTGACTTGCCATATAATGTCCTCCTAGGACGCCCATGGATTCATGTGATGAAAGTAGTAGCATCAACTATCCACCAATGTGTGAAATTTACACATGAGGGACGAGAAGTTACCATCCATGGAGATCCTAACCCTTTCTCATACTGCAAAAATCTTGAAGAAAAGTATTACAAAATCCCCCAAGTACCAAAAAATGATGAGGGCCCATCCACACCATACATAGATCCCGCCACTCTCGTATCCACTTTTGTGACAGAGACACCCACCACTCCCACCATCCCCACCATCTTTAACATCAAGCTCATCATCCAAGATAACGGTTGTGGAAACTACAAGCTCCCTAATAATGCCTTTGTGGTAGGAGAGTTACCACAATCTCCTAGATCACTGGGACATCCACAAATAAACAAAGCCTCCACATCCCAAACATCTCCTAAAGACTATCCCGAATTCACAAGCTAGGGAGACCTTGGCCAGGAGGTTATTGAGGCAGATCCATCACATATGCTATATCAAGATGAAAGACCAGTACCATACTTACCAATGGATGACAGAAGCAAGGGTCTACAAATGATGCTCGCAATTGGCTACGGAAAAAATCAAAGACTTGGGAAAAACGACAATGGGCTTATAATACCTATCATGTCAGAGACGCGAACAATAACAAATCTTGGCCTTGGATGTACCCCTCTGATTATAACCATACATGGCCGAAGTCCTCTAGTTAGAAGGGCTAATAATCCTCCTCAGCCAACCCCAGCAGAACTACGCTTACTAGTGTCTAGAGGTAGAGTCATAGATAACTTTACATTTGATATAACCGACATCTATAGTAGTAGTGATAGCGAGGATACCATGACCAACTTACCTAGGCTATTTGAGGATACCACTCTTTGCATGATTAGCACCCTATCTTTTGAAATAAACCACCAAAATCATGAGATCTGCCTAGTATATCCCCAACTCATCAACTACGACCAACGAGGACTGCCAATTCTTGATACATTCAAAAACAATGAGGCACTCTCAGAATTCATGGGACTGCGGGATAACATTCTAGATAGGAATCATAAAGTAGGGTTCATAATCGAATTAGACACACATGCATATTATGGGGAAACGATTGAATCCTTCAGTTGCAAAAGTGAGAAATTAAGAATAATATCCATGTACTTGAGTGAAAACCACATGGTGGCACTCTCTGACCAGAAAAAAGTAAAAAGAAAGGATGCATCCAACAGTGAAAACCTCTCTGAGGTGCCCGAGGATGGGGAATTCAATCTTCCTTTAAGAGCTATTCATCAGGAAAAGTCAGTAGTCTTGGCAGAAAAATGCAATCCGGTCAACCTAGGAATAGAGGAGATTCCGCATATAACATTATATGCGAAATCACTACTCTCAGAAGAGCAAGAACTCCAAGCAGCCTTCCTAAGGGAAAGACAGATAAACTTCACATAGAGTTATGCTGACATGCCAGGACTTGATCTAGAGACCGTGGTTCACCACTTAGCAGTCTATCCAGAAGCAAAGCCTGTCAAACAAAAGCTTCAAAAAATGCATCCTCAGATCACATTTTTAGTCAAAATGGAGCTAAAAAAGCTATTAGACGTAGGATTCATCCAACCAATAGATTATCCATAATGGGTGTCAAATTTGGTGCCTGTTTCAAAACCCGATGGAAATATTAGAATCTGCACAGACTTTAGAGATTTGAACAAGGCATGTCCAAAAGATGACTTCCCACTTCCTAACATCGACATGATAGTAGACATGACAGCTAGACATGAAATGTTGTCACTAATTGACGGATTCTCAAGATATAATCAGATCATGATAGCAAAAGAGGACCAACATAAAACAACTTTCACTTGTCCATGGGGGACATACTGTTGGAACATGATGCCATTTGGCTTAAAGAACATAGGAGAAACATATCAAAGGGCCATGACATGATTCATAAGACAGTGGAAGACTATGTTGACAACATTCTAGCTAAGTCCAGAAAAAGAAAAGATCACATAGCAACCCTAAGTGCCATCTTTGACAGACTGGAGGAGTACAAGGTCATATTAAACCCAAAGAAGTGTGTCTTCGGCATACAATCAAGAAAAATCCTAGTATATATAGTGTCAATGAGTGGCATTGAGGTAGATCCAGCAAAGGTAAAAGCAATCCTCGAGATAGAGGCATCAAAAACATTAAAACAATTGAGAGGTCTCCAAGGCAGACTCCAATCCATTCAAAGATTCATAGCACAACTGGCAGACAAACAAAACCCATATTCTCACCTACTCCACAAGGGAGTAGCATACAAATAGGATACTAAGTGTGAAGAGGAATTCAACAAAATAAAGGAATATCTACTAACACCACTAGTCTTAATGCCACCAATCCCAAGAAAACCATTGATTTTATACATGTCAGCAATAGTAGTAGCCCTTGGAGCTCTTCTAGCTCAACATGACAAAAATAGAATGAAAAGGGCTATCTATTACATTAGCAGAACACTGGTTGGGCATGAGCTAAACTATTCATTCATCAAGAAAGCATGCCTCACAATAGTGTTTGCATCACAAAAATTCAGACATTACATGTTGGCACATAAAATAAAACTCATTGCCAAAATCGACCCTCTCAATTATCTACTATCAAAGGCAATGCTCATAGGAAGAATGGAAAAATGGGTGATGATACTGTCAAAATATGACATTGAATATGTGGAGAGGAAAGCAATCAAGGGCCAAGTCATCACAGACCAACTAGAAGAAGCACCTATCTATTCTGAGAATCTGCTTGTCTTAGAGTTTCCAGATGAATCTATTTTCAACCTCAACGTAGCTGACCACTGGAAACTATACTTCGATGGCTCATACACAGCATGGATCAGGAGCTGGTGTATTCTTCATCACCCCACAAGGGGATTGCATACCAAGGTCCTACAAACTGGCATTTCTTTGCACTAATAATATTGCAGAATATGAGGCTTTGACTATAGGTCTCAAAATAGTAGTGCAATGGAACATCATAGCTCTCAAACTGTACAGAGACTCTCAATTGATAATAAATCAAGTGAATGATGAATATCAAACCAAGGATGACAAGCTCACTCCATACGAGAAATTGGTGGAGACTCTCAAAGAATCCTTCATCAAAATTACATTTGAGTAGATTCCTAGAACCAACAACAGAGCAGCAGACGCCATGGCAACAATTGGATCCTTGCTCGACATCTCCCACAACGTTCCAAAGTATGAATTCTTGATTGAGCAGCTTCTCGTGCCTGCATTCGAGGTACCAGAATCAGAATTCATGTGCCAAATCGTTGGTCCCAATGATCCTTGGTACCATGACATTTACACATACCTTCAAATAGGACTCATACCTGCTGACTTACCATCAAACCTAAAATGAACCTTTGTCAAAAAGGAATCCAAATTTGTCATCCTAGGAGATACCCTATATCGTAGGAGCATAGAAAGAACCCTGCTACACTACTTAAATGCTGAGGAGGCATTGACCGCTCTAACTAAAGTACATAATGGTATTTGTGGTTCGCACTCGAGTGGAATGACCATAGCCAAGAAACTGCTTAGGATGGGGTATTATTGGCCCACAATGGAAAGAGAAGCACATGATCATACCAAAAAGTGTCTACAATGTCAGCAGCATGGGGACCTCATCCATACTCCAACTCAATAGCTTCATCCTATCATCACACCATGGCCCTTTTCACAGTGGGGACTTGATCTCATGGGAAAAATCACACCCACTTCATCGAACGGCCACAAATTCATCATAACCACAACAAAGTACTTTACTAAGTGGGTGGAGGCTATACACATGACATACATAACTGGGAAGCAGATTTCAAAGGTCATCCTAAAATCTCATTTGCTGCTATGGTGTTCCACAAGCCATTATCTCAGATAATGGGACACCATTCAAGAATTAGGAGGTTTGTGACTTATGCAAAAAAATTCAAAATCCAGCATTGCTTCTCCACCCCATACTATCCCCAAGGAAATGGCCAAGAAGAAGCTACAAAAAAACCATTCTGAAAATCCTCAAGAAAATGATCAATGATGTAGGTCGTGACTAGCATCTGCAGCCTAATCCCACCCTCTGGGCCTATCGAACTAGCATCCGCACACCCACCAGGGCCACCCCCTTCTCCCTGGTCTACGGATCAAAAGTAGCACTCCCCATTGAAATCGAGCTCCCATCACTTAGGATGTCACTACAAAACCTCATCACAGATGAAGACTACCGAGTGTCAAGATTGAATGAGTTGGAGCTACTAGATGAGAAAAAGATAGATTCTTTGAATCATTTACAATTATATCATAATAGACTCAAAAGGAGCTACAATAAGAAAATAAAAAGTAGGACCTTCCAAGTCGGAGAACTGGTATTAAAAGAGAATCAGAAGAATGTCCCAAACCAAAGCAGCAAATGCAAGTTTGAACCCAATTGGTTGGGACCACTCATCATCATAGCAAGTTACAAATCAGGGGCATATCAGCTATCAACACACGAAGGGAACCTCTGCAAGAGCCCATGAATAGCTCTCACCTCAGAAAGTTTTATGCCTAAATCTTTCAAGGTATAGAACCAAAAATCAAAAAAATTAGAAAATGTCCTGAAAAAATGGTTACCTTGGCAAAAACCTGGCAAACAAGGCGTCTTGGTAACAACAAAAAAATCAAAAAAAGCAAAAAATCAAAAAAATCAAAAAAAGGATCAAAAATAGTAAAGAGAAAAAATTATCCTCTAGTGAAAACCACTTCGGTGGCACTGTGGACAAGTACCTTGGTGAAAACCTAGAAAATAGGTGTCTTGCATAGAATAAGCACTATCCATCCATTGTGCTTCCATCATCCATCGCGTTCCATGTCTCCATCCATCATTCATCTACTTTCATCTGCACCATAGCTTGGTCTTGTTTTCGTATATCATGATACCTCCTAGTACTACTCCGCCCATCCTCAAAGTCAATTTTGTCCAGCCTTTATTAGATTAGTCTATTGCATCACGCTAGGGGCATGTTCTCATTGGATCAGATTCGTGTATATTCTAGAAAATCCAAAAACATAAAAAAATCCTCAAAATCAAAAACATGTCAAAAATTCAATCAAAATGTCAAAAAAAGAGTCATCTTGTCAAACTACGTTGTCTTTGAGCTTGAACATAGGCAAGGTTGATCTTTGATCATCCCCGAGACATTTAGGTCAGTCCTATAGGAGTCCGTCATAATAAACTGACATCTCATCATGTATATCATCATCTATAAATCGGTCAACTCACCAGTCAAACTACGTGGTCTATGCGTGTATAATGTAGGCAAGGCTAATCTATTGATCAGCCCCCAAGGCCCCTAGGATAGGTCTTTAGGTTAGTCTCTTCGTCAAAATCTTAGAAAATCCCAAAACATCAAAAAATTGAAAATCAAAACATTTGAAAATCTCAAAAAATACCAAAAACAACCTCAAAACATTGTAAAACGTCAAAAACATCCAAATATTTGAAAAAATCCATCCATCTCATCTCACTTGCACCTGCAATAATGTCACTCATAATAAACAATCATCATCCTCAATCTTTGGTAAGATAATCAGAAAAAATTCTAGTAGGTTGAAAGTGAAAACTCAAAACGTCAAGTCTTAAGTCTAAGTCAATGCATAAGCAATTTGGTCATCTCTTTGTATTGGTAACTCATCATCCATTTGGTCCCATATCAAACATCTTTTAGAACACTTTGGATAAACGAAATGACATGCCACCATCCACTAACATGTCCTAGGATAAATCCTTCCTACAATGGGCATTATCTTTTGGCAGTAAGTTTCGGTTCTTATCCTTAGAAAACACATCCTCCTTTGGTTAGCGATATTGAAGAACATTAGCTTGTTTGTTTACTTTGACTTTATCTTTTGACTTATCTTATTTGTGCTCATTCCAAGGACTTCTCGATGATATCCCAACAAAGGATTTAGAGAAATAGGAATGGGGCAACGATCATTGTCTTTTTTTTTTCTATGCTTGTTGGATGTTCTTGTAATATAACCTTGGCGAATACTTGCTTTGTTAGGTATGTATGGAATAGGTCTTGGAAAACTTGTTGACTATTGCATTGAAATGTTTACCTTTCCATGTTTTGGTCCAAGGTGTTTAAAACTTCTAAAGTGCATCCTATCAAGGTTTTTGTATGTCAGGTGTGAACAAGGATACTCCTATCTACTTGTCAATTCAAAGTCCATTACACTAGGTACAACACCTTCCTGGTTTTCTATACCTTGATGCATTGTACCACGTGTGTTATCAAACATAAGAAAACTTGGCCCTTTGAAAATCCCAATTCCTTCGTAAGTAATCATCATCATCATCATCATTTGCATCTGCATCATCTTGTGTCTTGTTGAAATGACTTCTCTTCTTTCTCACCACACTAACAAGGTACTATGATAGTTGATCATCACCACATGACAGTTGATCATCACCATCATCATCGTCATCGATCTTGCATCCACAAATCATTAGCATATTGCATCAACATAACATATAGGGAACATATGCATTGCATTTCCACCATATTATAAAAGTGCATCCATTTTATTACATTGCATCCATTCCTTGCAGCACATTACATCTATCACATAAATCATCGCATAAACAGTTACATTTCATGATCATTTTTGCATAATCATAAACAATAGGTACATAAGCATTATAAATAATTCATTTGCATACATACTTGCATAACATCATAACATCATCTCACCACATTACGTTCATATTACATTATGCATCATCATACCACTTTGCATTAACATATCATTGCATCATATTAAATGCATCTCATTACATCATCATTTAATACATTTAGGATAATAACATTTGTTATTCTAAGCATCTTAAAAAACCATCTCATTTGCATCATATCATGACCATCACATTCACATTACATCATTTATGTCATCTCATAAATAGCATCATAAATCATTCCACATAAGCATAAATAGAAAAATATCCATCCATAATCTGTTCATATATAAGAATAATTCACATAACATTTCACGTATATACAATATCATTTTGCATATTACATTTCATATCACATATCACATCATCACTTGCATCAACATAAATAGATCATCATATAGACAATCTCATTGCACATCACATTTGCATATCATAGGTTAACATAATATAGATCTGTTAGTCATAATCGCTGCATAGTATCATTAGAAATAAATGCATCCATAAAATCATCATTGCACAACATATAGAAGTAAAATCATACATGCATAAATAAAAGGTACACATCGCATGACATCACAATCATCATCAGCTCATCTCATATATCATCAATAATGTAACTATCATAGTACAAAGAATAAATTGGATCACTGTACATGTATGTCAATCAATACAAAGAGCCCATCGGGCTATCAAAAATTATCCCATAAGGCACAAAAAGTATCATATCATCTCGATCAAGCTCTGTCCCCATGGATGCTACCCTCACCCCTGTCACCGTGACCCTTTGTTGGTCTATAGCTAGTTCGCTCTGAGTACTCTGGGACCTATCCTCCTCTAGGTACGGCCTCATGGTAATGTCTTTGATAGTACTCGACCTCTCGGATGACATCCCTATAAGACCACACTAACATTGTACCCTAGGAGGAGGAGGCTACCATGTTCTCTAGCTATTGTCTCCTACCTAGCTCTGTGGTTGCCTATAGCTCTACAACCTGTCTCTGCTATATGGCCTAATCCCTCTTGGCCCTGAGTTGCTCTCTCTCGGCCCTCACCTGATCTCTCTCGGCTGTCACAGCTTGGACCTGGGCCTACAACTGTGAAATTAGCACATCTCGAGGATCCACCTATACCTAAGGTTGTACCTGAGGCTGCACCTGAGGCTGATCCTCGCCCCGTGGTGGTCCACCTAGTGGCATCGGCTGCTGATCTGGCATCGGTAGATATCCCTACCCTAGATAGTCCTGTCGCGCATCCCCCCTCTGGCCTCATCCTCCCCCTCTACCTCTAACTCTCCACTGATTTGGAATTGCACCTAGAATAGAAAACTGAAGTGGAGGCTGAAACCAATCCCTATAGGCATGTGTCATGCCTGGATCTGTGAGTCCTTGATCATAGGCCCATGGTAGAGCTACCAACTGCCTAAAGCTATCCATGGCCTCTGAAGCAGGAATATACTGCCCCCATGAAATGTATGTCATGGTGCAGGCAAAGACGGCTACGTAATCATCATCGGGGCAATTTTGTGGCTCACCAAACTGACGTTGCACGCACCCGAGTAGGTACCTCTCAATCATGGTGTGCTCTCGCCCTTGCATAAAATGGTGCTGGCCGCAATAGAACAACTGATCAGCATCGTCGACCCACCCAAGCTGACCAAGGTATGGTCACCAGGTGAAAACCTGCATCTCATCCAAGACCCTCCTCCAGTAGGGGATCTCGTGCTCACCGATGTGTGTAAAGGACACACTGCCTCTGTAACGCCACATGAGGGGATTGTCTAGAAACATTGGAATGGAAACAACACGTGGATGTAGCACAACAATGTGCTCCCACACCCAGACATGAAGAAGAGTCACCCCTGCTTTGAGTGCTCTGCCATCCATGTAGACATACTCATGGAGATCTCTGTATAAGGAAGCTAGAAGAATTGGCCCCTAAGCAAAATGAACTGGTCTATCTCGAACCATCCGCTCCCAGCAATATCCCGAGCTGGGACTGAAATAGTGGCCTCATCTATCAAGGGCAATGAGACTCAAAATGATTGATGCAATCACCCAGCAGTAGGGAGGTTCCAGGATCTTGTGCTGCTCAAGCTCTATCTGCCCCTCGCAAAAAAAAATCTCATCTGTGGTGAGGACTCTGTAGCAAGCCTCACACCCCTCGTCCATATCAAAAATCATCTGGTGACCATGAATCGACAATCTCAAAATATACCAAATGTCCTCTAAGGTTATGGTGGCCTCGCTAGTGGGAAGATGAAAGGAAGTGGTCTCACTATGCCATCTCTCGGCCAGCACTGACAGCATCCCTAGGTGAGTGTGAATGGGTGCAGAAGGGCCGAATTTTAAAGCAATAAATATGCACGAAAAGTGAGAAATAAAGGTCAAGTGAGGGTTACTTAATGGTGCCCTGATGCTAGGTGGCCGCTGGTACATCCGAACTCAATCAGAAATGTGCACACAAAGTTGTCACTATGCCATAGTGTCAGAAGGTCAGAGCTCAAATCTCAAAGTTGCTATTGGAAGTGTGTGAAAATGACTTGAAAGTGACCCCTCGGGCCCATTTAAAGCCTAAAGATTAGGGTTTTTTCACCTTGATTGGCTGTCCTGCTAGGGATCTGGACCCTCAAACCTATTTCTGTCTAGTTGAGGCCTGTTTTACATTATTTTATTGTGTTTATACACGTTTTTGGCCTCCTAGAGCCTTTTCGGACCTTTCGGGTACTTTGTCCTCTCTTTTTTCGCAAGATCACCCAAAAATTGAAATTTTCGTCTAATCTCTCAAGGGGGCATTATAATGGCATGTTTTCTCTCACCAGGCAGCAGTGAGGAAATTTTTTAAATAACAAAATTTTTTGGCTTTGATTGATATCGTTTATTCTTTGAACCAACGCAACAAGTGCATTGCTTCAAAAAGAGGCAAAATGTAGACACGTAAAATATACTGATTGACATTGTGCATCTAATCTTGACTACTAACATTGTTTCATCTTGAATCATCCCTCTGTCTAACCATTTAATCAAATCAACTTATCTGATTAAATTCATCAATATTCCTCCCTTAATTAAATAAACTAGTTATTTAATTAAGTCTCTCTCTTTTGTTTCATCTTGAATCATCCCTCAGTCTAACCTTATTTGATTTAATCTAACACCATCTCTTCTAATTAAATAAATCAAAACCCTTATTTAATTATCCTCTTATCATATTCCTCTCTTATTTGATTTAAATAAATCCATAAATTTGAGTCAAATAGGTCACATCATCTAATCTCTCATGAAATTAATTAACCCCTGATTAATTTAATTCTAAATCATGTCCCATCCTATAGATTTTGCAAGTTGCACATGAAAATAGATTTAATTAATTTATTAAATCTCTATTTTCCTCACAAGGCATCTTTTGGAATATGCTCCAAGTTTGAATTCAAAAATTCCAAGTCAACATGTACATCTAGTAAGGCAATAACTTCATCTTACATGTCCTTTTTCCTTGAGCCAAGTGGCATTTATTGCACTTTCCCTTCCCTCTTACATGTCATTTCAACAAATTTGAAATTCAAAAATAAGTATTTATTGGCACAATCCCCAAACCTTGCACATCCTCCATCCACTCATAGATTAACAAGTGGCATCATGCCATTGGATGAATGTTAGTCCCACATTGCTCAAATTTGGACATTCATCCATCTTGGAATTCTATAAATAAAGAGCTCATATCCTCATTTGATCATCCACAAATTATGCAAAGTTATTATGCTAAAATATTTAGCCATTTTCATCCATCACTATTGAATTCTTAGCTAGGTTTTTGCAGATTTTTTGCTTAGATCTCTCATCCTTCATCAACAAAGTGGATCAATCATCATCAAGATATCAAGCTTGCATCTTAGGAATTGGGAAAGGCCCAATTTTCACATCAAATTGGCACCAATTCCCCCATGAGACCATGTGTTTTCTATTCTAATTAGGATTGAATCTATATTTTCTTGCTTCATTGTGTTCTTTGTTGTTTTCTTTGCTAATTCGAAGTTTGTAAATGGATTTTATGGGGAATCCATGTTCATGCTTGCAATATGTAACTTAATGTGTTTGTTCTCTTTGTTTTGCAGGTTTTAGGATTGGGGTTCACACACCTACAATGAGCAATCAAATCTAACCCTTGCATATCCAAGAGAAAAGTGGGTATGTGCAGGATCATCATGAAAAAAATAGGCCCTTAAGTGGCAAAAAAATTAGAAAAATCAGAGTTACGAAATTTGACGTAAAAATTTGAATAAGTTATCTATGTTATTTCAAAAATATGTAAGAATAGAATATGTAGCAAACTAAATGTAGTTTCTAAACTACTAGGTTTGTTTCAAAAAAAAAAAATCTATTTGGTGAAAATTTGAAATTTCAATGCAGTAGTACTTCAAATTTCAGGAAAAAATAAGAAGTAGGTGTATGTCTAACCACCCTAACCACAATAAAATGATAATTTTTTTATAATATTTTAGATATAAATAGGACTCATGTCCCAATGTGATATATTTTTTTTGTAATTTTTTTCCAAGTAAATAATTAATTATGAATTTTTTATTCCAAATTTTTAAAAATATAAAAACCTCATTTGTCTGACCACCTTAACTTGGTCAAAACTTCATGAAATTCAAAATTTCTTTTTTTAATTCTATATTATGTGAAGCATAGAATGTGACACATTTTTTGGATTCAAAAAATGTGATACCATTTGAAAGCTATAGATGTTTTTCAATCAGTCTATCAATCAGGACTTTAGTCGTAATTTCAATAGAGAATGAATAATAATTACTTATTAAATTCAAAGTAAAGCATAATTTATATTATTGGAAAGATGATAATCTCCTTTAAAAACCCTTTTCGTTTCATCAATTTTTGGGTAAGAAAAAGTTGTCAGCCACATACCCATCATATTGCCACTTTTTGGCCCATCATGATCCTGCACATACCCAAGTGTTGAATTTTACTATTTCGCCATACAAATGTCTAATAGGTGCAAGTCCTACATACATGGTATGTCAACACTAAGTGAGGCCATAGCCAGAGACTCCTCCAAACCCACAGGCAAATCCTTCTTGAACAAACACAACATTATGATTTTGATTTCATTCTTTAGGTTGTCCACATCCAAAAGCCCATCTGGGACTCGAGATGAGATATGAGTGTCCAACCTGTAACCTTCATTTCCATCCATTAAACCTTTACCAATAATGAATTTTTCCATTTCAAACATGAGGAAGTTTGGGTGGCAGATGATACATTGTGGTCTCAATGTCATCACAAGGCCCCTAAAGGCCATTTTTCGCTTGCTAGTCCATAGCTACATAGGAGTATCCATACCTCTATAGGGAAAACCACTGAAAGAAACTTGTATAATAAACATTTCCATAAAAAATGACATACAAAACATCCTATTTAATTCCACGGTAGAGAAAGTAGAACCCAAGGTGGTTGTCAGAGAGCCAACGTACACCATGTCCTCGGCATACGAAAGGATCAACTTGTCATTATTATGAGAGACCCACGATGGGCAAGAGAGTTCCTTGCAAAATTTGTAAATCTTCATGTGTGAAAATCATTCAGATGAAAAGACATTGGTACATAAAGCATGATTTTGACTTGATTGTCATCAGATAATTAAAACACCTGGCCATGCAACCACCCCAAAGAAAACTCCAATAGTGCAAAAGGAAATTGATGTGGCAGAGTGCCATTTAGGATTACCGCCTCACCCAAACTACTTCTCCACAACTCCGATGTGGAGAGGGACCCACCCAACCTCCCACCTTGTGGTAATGCATGTTTAATATTTTAATGTTATTTTTATTTTTATACATGTTATGTATTTAGAAAATGAATTTTTGAGAACTCGGGGACAATATTTTTATTTATTTATTTATCTAGATTTAGAACACTTGACATTAGTGACTTGATTAGAGACAGGGATGCCTCTTTTATATTTTTCCTATGTTTTTTGTTGTAGTGGGAGATTTTACATTTATTTGTTCAATTTAGATTCTACTAATTGAGATCATAGCCAATACATCTCATACAAAGAGTCAAAAGTTCAATGGCATGGGATATGAACTTTGAAAGCTAAAGAAGGAAGATATCTTCAAAGAAATAAATGTATGGAGAATTACGGTAAATGTGTATAAATATTTAGGTATACTAAATGAATATTAGGTAAGGCTAGATAAGAATTCAAAGGTACTATGAGGTTATGTCCTAATTCTCTTCTCTTGAATGAAACTATTGTATTTTAGTTCAGGAAAAGAATATATAAAATTTATCAAAATAAGAGTCTCATTAAACAACAAAAAAATGAATCTTAAAAGGAAGTTATATACATTAAAATAAAAGATGGAGACTTTCGTTTAAAAAAATTGTATGCCTTTAATTTAATTTTGAATTAATTAGTGTCATTCAATGTTAAGATTGAAGAAGATGATACATGTTATTTTATTCATTACTAAAAATATAAAAAAATTAATTACTACACTTATTGATTATACTATAAATCTAAAGATGGAAGAACTTATTTTAAGCTTACTCATAAGGAGATGAGGAAAATTCTATGGATGATGACTCAAAGGAGGCATTTTATCTACAAAAATTATTGAATTAAAAAGGTAGTGGTAAGGAAATGGGGAAAAGGATAATTTGAAAGATATCTTGAAATCTAAGGGTAGATCTAAAACCCTTGGTAAGAGTACATTTAGGTATTAGCCTTTTGGAAAATGAGACAATATTAAGATGAAATATAGGAATTAGGAAAATAATGATGGTTCATCTACTAGCAAATCCTCAAATAATGAATCTACAAATGTATATTATATTTCAACTAAAATGTCTTATGATGAGTAATTAATTTAGGTACTTCATACCATGTGACTCACAAGGATTTTTTCCTAGATTCTAATGAATATGATGATTAAAAGGTGTTCCTTAGTCTTAATAGGGTGATCTCACAATACTGGTTTACAATTTTTAGTCAAACTAGATATTGAACTGAATTTTTTTAACTAAATCTTCACTTTCAAGCACCTATAGCGGCTAAACCGTGAGGAATTTGAAGATGATGCAAACTAGTGATTTGTGACATTATTTTATGTAGATTCTAAATATATTTTTTAAAAAATTTTGGGAATCAGATTGCACTTCCTTTCCCATCTCCTTTGAAAACTAGCTTTTAACAGTAAACACCATTTTTAAAGAGTGACGTCACTGGCTAACACATAATTTTTTTTCTATGAAGGATAAAATTCCTTTTTTTTTAATTTAGATTTGTAACTATGATATCTAGTGTATGGAATTGGTTTCATAGCATTTCATTGAATATTTTTTTCTTAATTAAGTTTCAAAGTCAAACCTTTGACAATTTAGACATGATTCACTGTGTAAAGCATAACTTTTTTTCTATGTATCAATTTTTTTATTTTGTTGGATCAAGGACATCAATATCTAGTGCACTGATATTTTCCAAAAAAATTTGATAATCTACTATTTTCCACATGTGAAAAATAGAAACTTGATTTTTGATGAAAACTATGTTTAATCAAACTAAAAAAAAATACATAATAAAACCAAAAATTATTAAAATTATATTTGATGGATAGCTCATTCCGAGTACTACCATCATCCAGTTGGGCTATGAAGTCTCCTCCATTTTCATCCTTAACTCAAGCTTGAAGGGAAAATTTTTTGTAGAAATTTGGTGCTAGAGGGGGAGAAGGGGGAAAAGGGAGGGTTCTAGCGAACAAAGGTTTGCTAGAACCAAGGGGTTTGCTAGAATCCCCCCTTCTAGCGAACCCCCCTTAAATTCAATTGAAAAATAAAACCCATTAAAGGGGGGTTTGCTAGAAGGGGGGTGGGTTCTAGTGAACCCCCTAGTTCTAGAGAACCCTTTGGGGGTTCTAGCAACCCCTCTAGTTCTAGTGAACCCCTTTAGGGGGTTCAGCGAACCCCCTAGTTCTAGTGAACCCCTTAAAAGTGTTTTCCATCCAAAAATGCATTTTTCCTCCCTTAACAAAATTTGTAAACCAGTTTTGTGGGTCTACCCAATAGCACTCACAAGATAGTAAGTTAGGGGATGTTCAACTAGTATTCAATGATGAGAGAGTGAAAACTCTTATCAATATATTTAATATCCTAGTTTCAACAAGAAATTTAATTTCTATTTCCAAAATAAATAATTTTATCTAGTACAAGTAATATTTGACAATATTAATCCTAGGTTGACCAAGGAAAACTTTTTGTCTAGGGGAACATTATGTGGAACATTGTTTAAAATAGAAACATCAATATTTTGTAACTTAGTGAATTTAATTGAAAGCGAATATTCTTGTAAACTATGTCACCACAAACTAGGCCATATTGGTGAAAATGGTCTTAAAACCCTCATCAATAAAAATATGGTTGATGGTTTGTTTATGTATACAATTGATTTAGAATTTTGTGAATATTATGTGCTTGGTAAGTTACAATTGAGTATATTTTAAATCTAGGGTATGTGCACCAAGTTGTGACACAAAAATGGCTCTTAAGATGTCACTTTTTTTATGAAATTAGCAAATTCTATTGTTTGACAAGAAAATAAAGATAGTTATGTTAGATGCACAAGACACCTAATAGGGGGTGAATCATTTCTACATTAAAACATTCAATCCCTCATTAACTTTCAAACCATTATCAAAATTTAAACCCTTATTAAGCATAAGAAGAACATAAAAATGTGAAATAACAATGTAAACACAACCATATGAGTCAGTACAGGATCATGGGGGTCCAAACTAGGCCTCTAAGTGGCGATGAAAATTCAAAAAATCAGAGTTAGGCAACTTGACATAAAAATTTGAATAGGTTATTAACATAATTTGAAAAAATATGTAAGAACAAAAGTTGTAGCAAATTGAATGTAGTTTATAAGCTACTAGTCCTTTTTTGGAAAAAAGTAAATTTGTTTTGAGAAAATTTGAAATTTCAATGTAGTGGTACTAAATTTTTAGAAAAAAAGATAAGAAGCAGGTGTATGTTTGACCACCCTAAGTAAAAAAAAAATATAGATTTTCAATATAAGTAGAGACACATGCCGGATGTACTTAGTTTTTGTAATTTTTTCCATGTAAATAATTAGTTATGATTTTTTATCCCGGAACTTTTGAGTATTAAAACATGTGTCTAACCACCACCATAACTTGGTCAAAAATATGAAATTCATTTTTTTTATCCTATATTATGTGAAGCATAGAATGTGGTGCATCTTGTAGATTCAAAAAAATTTAATTAGTTTGAAAGTTATAGAAGTTTTTCAATCAACCTATCAATCAGGGACTTTAGACGTAATGTAGGTAGAAAATCAATAATAATTATTTATTAAATTCAAAATAAGGAAAAGATTTATATTGGTGGAAAGCTGAATTTTCTATAAACCCTTTTAAGTTTGATGAAATTCGAGTCAAAAGTTGTAGCCCTAAGGAAAACTTGAGAAAACTAAATAAATTTTCAAAAACATGTTTTTTGGGTTTACTTTCTAGGTCAGGGAATCCCAAACCAAATCCTAAGCCAATATTCGCTTTGGTTTGGTAATACCAAACCAAAACAGATATCCATTTTTTTTTCCAAAATGGATAATTCATTTTAAAAAGTAGGAACCTATTTTTTTGAAAAATAAAATGGATATCCATTTTGAAAATCAAAACGGATATCTGTTTTGAAGACCTCAAAAATCCACTTTAGTAAAATGGGCATAAATTTTGTGTTTCTTATCAAAATTTTGACTTTTTATAGGCATTGGAAAGGTGATTGAGAGCTCTACGCAATGGACTAGGTGGTGTTTCTATATTGTACACACAAAAATAACTATAAACATTTGAACTTCATATTTCATTTTTGAAACATGAAATGCTCACTTCTTTCACATGCAAAGTCTCCTTTTCATGATTTTTTTGTAACACTCATCTCAAAATACATGAAATTTTAGAAAAATTAATTAATAATGAAATATTTATATTTTTTGTAGTAAAGAGATGAAAAATTTTCATAAATCATCATATATTTTTGTCCCTTTCTCTAGCTCTCTATATATCACTATGTCTCCCCTTAAACTTTGGACCTATCCCTCCATCCTTTCTTCTCTATTTGTCTCTCTTTATACCTATCTTTCTCTCTCTCTCTCTCCTTGAGCTCTAGACCTATCTTTCTACCTCTATCTCCATCCTTCTCTCTCTCTCTCTAAGGTCCTTCCCACTCCCTCTCACTCTCCATATCCCCTCTCCCTCTCTCTCTCTCTCTCCCTCCCTTTGAATTCTCTCTTCCTCTTAGGTCTCTCTGACTCCCTCTCTCCCTCTTAGGTCTCTCTCTATCAAGTCTCTCCCACTCACTCTCTATCTTTGTTCTCTCCCACTCCCTCTCTCTATCTCAATCTCTCACTCACACTCACTCTCTCCCTCTTAGGTCTCTCTCTCCCACTCTCTCTCCCTCTCAAGTCTCTTTCTATCCCTCCCTCTATCTCTCTCCCTCTCAAGTCTCTCTCTCCCACTCTCCATCTCCCTCCTTCAGGTCTCTCTCTCTCTCTCAAGTTCCCTACCACCTCTCTCCTCTTCTTCTCTTCTCTTCTCTCACTCCTCTCCTCACTTTGTCCTCTTCCTCATTCTCTCCATCTTCCTCTCCCCTTCTCCATAGTCTCCTATCTCCCTCTCTCCCTCCTCTTGAAGTGCCTCTATCTCTCTTAGGGTCTCTCCCACTTCCTCCTCTCACACTCACTCTCTAGACTCTTTCTCTCTCTCTCTCTCTATCTCTCTCTCCCTATCCCTCCCTCTCTCTCTAGTCCCTCCCACACCCTCTCCCTCTCTCACTTCCTCTCCCTCTCCCTCTCACTCTCACTCTCCATCTCTCTCCCTCTCAAGTCTCCCACTGCCTCTCTCTCTCTCACTCACTTTCCACCTCCCTCTTAGGTCTCTCCCAGGTGTCTCCTTCCCACTAGGTAAGTAGATAACTTTCTCTCTCCCCTTCTCTCTCCCTCTTTCTCCCTCTCTCCCTCTCAAGTCAATGGGAGAGAGAGAGAGAGAGAAAGAGAGAGAGAGGGAGGGGGAGAGAGAGAGAGAAAAAGAGATGAGAGAGAGAGAGAGAGAACCTGAGGAGGGAGAGAGATAGGAGGGAGGGATGGAGGGAGGGAGGAGAGGGAGAGGGACTTGAGGAGGGTGAGAGAGCCTAGAGGGGAGAGAGGAGAGAGACCTAAGAGGGAGAGAACCCAGAGGGATGGAGAGATAGAGATGGAGAGAGGGAGAGGGAGAGGAGTGGCACGGACCAGAGAGAGACATGAGAGCAAGATGGGAGAGTGAGAAAGATAGGGAGAGAGAGAGAGAGGAGACTTGAGAGGAGATGGAGAGTGAGAGAGATAGGAGAGAGATATACTCTGAGAGGGAGAGAGGGAGGGAGAGATAGAGACCTGAGAGGAGAGAGAGAGACTTGGAGAGGAAGAGAGGGAGGGAGAGAGGGAGAGGGAGAGAGTGGGATAGAGAGAGACTTGAGAGGGAGAGAGTGTGAGTGTGAGACATTGAGAGAGAGAGAGAGGGAGTGTGAGAGACTTGAGAGAGAGAGATGTAAGAGGGAGAGAGACTTAAGAGGAAGAGAGACTTCAAAGTGAGGGAGAGAGAGAGAGAGGGAGAGGGGAGATGGAGAGTGAGAAGGAGGTGGAGAGGGAGAGAGAGATAGGGGGAGGGAGGGACCTAAGAGAGAGAGGGAGTGAGAGAGGGAGATAAGGAAGGATGGAGATAGAGGTGGAGAGATATGTCTAGAGCTCAAGGAGAGAGAGAGTGAGAAAGATAGGTATAAAGAGGGACAAAGAGAGAAGAAAGGAGGGAGGGATAGGTCTAGAACTTAAGGGGAGACATAGTGATATATAGAAAGGTAGAGAAAGGGATAGAGAGATATGATGATTTATGAAGATTTGTTCATCTACTTGCGACAAAAAATATAAATATATCATTATTCATTACTTTTTCTATTGTTTCAAGTATTTTGAGATGAGTTACAAAAAAATCATGAAAAAAAGACTTTGCATGTGAAAGTAGTGAGAATTTGATCTTTTAAAAAAGAAATATGAAGTTCAAATGATTATAACTATTTTTTTGGGTATAATATTAAAATACCACCTAGTCCATTTTGTAGATCTCTCAATCACCTTTCCAATTCCTATAAAAAGTCAAAATTTCAATAAGAAACTCAAATGTTATGCCCATTTTACTAAAGAGGGTTTTTTAGGTCTTCAAAACGGATATCTGTTTTGATTTTCAAAATGGATATCCATTATATCCATTTTTATTTTAAAAATAGATATCAGTTTCAAATGGATATCCATTTTCTTTTTCAAACAAATGGGTTCCTACTTTCCAAAATGGATATATGTTTCAGTTTGGTATTACCAAGCAAAAATGAATATTGTACCCAAGCTTGCAAAAAGTCAAAGGCATGAATTTCACTTTTTTGGGTTTGTTAAAAATGCCTTTTTTTTCACATCGCCACTTTTTGGACCCCCGTGATCTTGCACAAACCCATACACAAGGGAACACCAAATTTACATGGAAAACCCTAAGAAGGGAAAAACCATGGTGAGCATTAGCTCACATATATATGAATAGCAACACCGAATAAAATAGGCTCACTACCAAGGGCTCACTATCTAAAAGAGAGAAGAAATAAGAAAACTATTATAAGAGATTCATTATCTCAGAGCAATAAGAAAGATCCACCATAGCAATTTTGAACCATCCATAACCTTTGGCTCACTGCCCCCAACAACTTCAAGCACACTAAGAATATAGACCCCTTCTGCTCACTAATCTGTAGTCATAGGCATTAAGCTCAAACTCATATCACCACACTAGATCACAATTTCATTATAATAGATACCCACACACTCAACACAAACTCCATATTGCATTTATACCATCCATGACCTCAAATAATCTTAATTAGGTCGGTCTTAATGAAACATATGTACCCCAAAATTACAACACCAAATAGGTCGACACCAAACACCTCCAAAATGGAAAGAAGTGAAGGAATACCACACCAAGGGATAACTAGAATCCAAATCTACACCAACACACATTGCCATAGTTACACAAAGGATTAACAATCTCCACAATTAGCACTAGCACACCAAGTTAGTGAAACCTGCACTAACACTAACAAGAGATGACATGCATGCCTCTCCAAGTTTGGAAACACTATGCCAACTACATAGAAAAACTACACAACATTTCAAACTATTCCACATCATTATAATATCAAACACCACTACTACAACCATCTAAAACTGAAGAATGGATTTATTTTTTGCAACTAGACACACTACCACTCAACTTCAGCACATGAATCAAAATTGCAGAGCAACTCAGTACTCAAAACTACAAGGGAAAGTAGATACAAAGATATAAGCATGTTCCCTAATCCACAAGATAGGAAACAACAACACAGATAAATCTCATTTCTCCCAGACAATCCTTCTACATAGGTAGGCACACTGTCAAACACATCTTCCTTTGTCACACAATCCAAAACTTGAAACCATGGATATAACACCTTTGAACACATTTGATCATGATGTAGAGCATGGTGGAATTTATTAACTCAATCTCAAATGAACAAACTTTGCAACTTTTAAACACTAACTTGGTGGTTTTCTCACAACTCCTATATCTCTCCTTTTAATACTTGAAACAAGGTTTTCCCACAAAACTTTTAGAGTATACCCAATACCCAAAATGTGAACACCATTCCTAATACCCTTTATGCCACTTGAAAACATATCAAAATTGTAGATATGGTTGTTTTGTAACAACAACCTCAAATTTTAATTTCTACACTCCAATTAGTCCTAATTAGGCTTGTTTGACAAAGCAACTTTGGGGTTTACAATCTCCACACTTATATTCTTAACTCCACAACCTTTAACATGTCACATGGGGTGTGTAAATATTTTTTCCATCAACTAGAACAATTTCCAAATCACCTTTCTACAAAACCATATGTCTACCTAATCACCTAAGCCTAATACATGGTGATATTAGGCTAGGGTTGCATCAAATGTGGCCCTAACTCCATCCAATACCCTTACAAACACCCAAAACTCTAAAAGTGCATCCTACCTATATCCATTCCACTGATTCTCAGGTTTTTCCACCGGTGGAATGGCCTCTAATTCATGTGTGTTCCCTCAAAACCTCACAAACTAGGGTTTTCTGGCTATTTACAAAAAAATGGCTCTAACTCCTTTCAATCTTAATGAAAAATGATGAGATAAAAAAAATGAAATCTAATTCAGTCCTTCATCAATCCTAATGTATTTTACATCATTTGTAGGCCGTTTGAGGCTGTACCAACTTCTATAGCAACAAAAACACAAAAGAAAACATAGGAAACAGAGTTTGTTTTATTGTTTTATCTCCAAAAACTTCTCTAGAAGGTTGCCTCAAACATCCCAAGGCATATTTAAACACTTGAAAGCCAAAACCAATGGTTCCAAAAAAAATTTCAATATCCAAACATTCAACTTCCCATACACACCAAAAATGCAAAGTTGCTTATGCAACTTTTGCAACTTTTCCAAATCTTGATAATTTTTTACAAAATTGACCCACATGACCAAAAAAAATGAACAATGGTCTCAATAGACCTTATTACAAACAAAAACAAGATTCAACATCACAAAACTACCATTTTCACCCCTATTTACAAAAATACCCAAGTGCCCTTGCACCATATCATCACATCCAAACCAAACAATCATATCTTCAACCATGAAGAAATGTGGAGTACAACATTGAACACACCTCTATCACACTACACACTCTTTTATTTATTTTTTTTCAAAATCACTTGGAAACTAGGTGAACTAGCTACATTAGAAACACTACAAACATATCCAATTGTTGACATCAATGACAACACCTGCAACATACTTGCAACAATCTCCCCTTTTCATTGAGGGAAACACCAACTCTAAAAACCATCAACAACAAAAGAAAATACTTCCACATCAAACAACACTTCCCCTTACTGGGGCATTTCTTATACTTCACTCTCTCCTTTCTCTCCTTTTTCCTCTATTCTTCAAATATCGTTCTCTCGCTTTTTCTATTCTATCCCCCTTTCTTGAGGAGTATTTTCAAACATAACTCTCCCCATTTGACATCAATGGCAAAAGGAAAAAACTACATCAAACAACACTTCCCCTTACTGGGGAATTTCTTATACTTCACTCTCTCCTTTTTCCTCTATTCTTCAAATACCATTCTCTCCCCTTTTCTATTCTATTCCCCTTTCTTGAGGAGTATTTTCAAACATAACTCTCTCCCTTTGACATCACTTGAAACTTCACTTTGGGAAACACTTGCAAGCTACATTGTTCATTCTTCACTAAGCTCTTACTTTGCAGCTCTCTCCCCATCAGGGGCACAATATATTCTCCCATGAATATACCAAACAAGAACACTACTACCTACTCCTCCTTAGAGGTAGCCTTCATCATCAATCTAGTACTAGGGATGTATCTTAAATGCTCACATGGAGAGATGCACCAACTTATGGATCTAGTTGAAATAAGGAGGGGTAGTTAACCCCTAACTTCTATTAGAGATACTCAAAAGTATCTTTTGGAAGAGCCTTTGTAAAGATATTTGTAACTTGATCCTTTGTAGACACATACTTTAGCTTCACCTCATTCTCTACAACTTTCTCCCTTAGAAAGTGATACCAAATAAAGATATGCTTTTTTCTTGAATACATTACTAGGTTCTTTGAAATATTGATAGCACTTGTATTATCACACAATATTCAAATAGGTCCATCATATGATACTTTGATATCGTTCAATTTATACTTCATCCACAACAGCTATGTGTAGCATTATGCTACTGCAATGTACTCCGCCTTTGCAGTAGACAATGACATTGAATCCTGCTTCTAACTCAACCAAGAAACCAATTTGCTTCCAAGAAAGAAAGCACCTCCACTTGCACTTATTTTGTCATTTGAAATACCTATCCAATCTACATCTATATTGCACTCAAAGATAAATCAGTATCCCTGGGATACCATAGACCAAAATCTAGAGTTCCCTTCAAGTATCTAAATATCCTTTTAATCGAACTGCAACATGTGATTCATTGGGATCTTCTTGAAATCTTACCACAAGACAAATTGCATGCATGATATCCCATCTAGTAATAGTTAGATATAACAATCCACCAGTAATTGATTTGTACTTTCTTTGATCAGCCTTAGGAGATTCATCATTCTTGTTTAATTTTCAACTAGTAACCATAGGAGTTCATACTAGTTTAGAATCCTCCATTCAAAAGTTCTTCAACATTTCATTAACATACTTTGACTAAGAAATGAAAATACCTTTTTATGATTGACTGATTTGTAGCCCAAGGAAGAAATTCATCTCCCCACACATTGACATCTCAAACTCTTATTGCATCTCTTCTACAAACTTCTTACACATATCTTCATTTCCTCCAAATATTATTTCATCAACATACACTACCACAATCAAGATTTGTTCTCCCTCAACCTTGAAGTAAAGGTTACTATCTGCAGTACCATTTTAAATCCTTGTTGCAACAAGTACTTATCCAACCTTACATACTAGGCTCTAGGAGCTTGTTTGAGTCCATAAAATGCTTTCTTCAACCTGAAGACCATATCAACATCATCTAATAACTAAAATCCTTTTGGTTTTTTGATGTACACCTCTTCTTCTAACTCACCATTCAAGAATGCAGACTTGGCATCCATCTGATATACCTTAAATTCTTTATGTGCTGCAAAATCCAAAAACATTCTAATAGCTTTCATCCTTGCCACTAGAGAAAAATTCTCTTCAAAATATATTCCTTTCATTTGTGAGTAGCCCTTACACACAATTCTAGCCTTGTTTCTGATAAATTTTCCATCCTCATTTGGTTTGTTCTTGAAACCCCATTTAGTTCCTATCACATTCTTGTTTGCAAGTGTTGGGAACAGTCCCAATTCTAATTTTTCTCAATCTATTCCAACTCTTCTTTCATAGCCCTGATCCAATTCTCATCTTTGCATGCCTCAATCACTATTTTAGGTTCTACCTCTAAAAGTAAACAAAATTTTACCTATTCCTTTGTCAAAGCAGCTTTTCTTCTTGTCAACACACCTTTGCACTTATCTCTAATGATTTGATCTTTAGAATGATTCTTTTTCACACACTTAGGAGTCTTAGGGATCTTTTCTGAAGCTTATTCCTCTTCAACTATCTTCTCTTCATCCTTTTCTTCTTCACTGCAAGAGGATTCATTAGGTTCGTATCCTTCTATCAACATTGAACTTTTCAATGGTTCATCCACCTTAACACAATTTTCTTTAGTCTTTTATTATATAATTGGTATCATTTTCTCTTTGTACAATATCCAAGGAATATTCCATCATCACATCTTTCATCAAACTTTCCTAATTTTTCTTCATCTTTCCTGATGTGGAATTTACTTCCAAACACTCTGAACTATTTCACAATAGGAGGTTTTCCATGCCATAACTCATAGGGATTCTTTGAATTGTTCACTCTCACTTGACCTTTGTTAAGTATATACACTACAATATGAATTAATTCTTTCCAATAGAATTTTGGTATATTTTCTTTCTTCATCATAGTCATTGCTACTTCTTGAACTGTCTTGTTCTTCCTCTACACAACTCCATTCTACTAAGGAGTCCTAGGAGCTGAAAAATGTCTCTTTATTCCATGGTCTTCACAAAAACTGTTAAACTCATTGGAGGTGAACTCACCACCTTTTTCAAACCTCAAGCACTTTATTTTCAAATTCATTTCATTCTCAACCATAGATTTAAAGGCTTTAAATTTATCTAGAGCTTCTAATTTTTCTTTGAGAAATGTCACCCAAGTCATTCTAGAATAATCATCAATCAACAAAATAAAATACTTGTCACCTTGAGATGTTTTTATTCTAGTAGGTCCCCATAGCTCTATATGCACCAACTCCAAAGGACCTATGGTAGATTATTCTTTAGTTTTGAATCTCTTCTTTGTTTACTTTCCAAACTGACATTTCTTGCGAACTATATTGATAGGCTTTGTAATTCTTTGAAAATCTCTCATAGCATCAGTAGAACTGATCTTTGCTAGGCTATAAAAATTTACACCACCCATTCTTCTATGCCATAGCCAACTTTCATTTATTTGAGACATAAAACACTTAACATCACCACCTTTGAGGTGATAGAAATTACCTTATGTTCTTGTCCCTACATCAACCAAAGTTGTAGACCTTCCTTTTCTAATTTCACAACCATCATCCTAAAACACCAAATTGTATCCTCAACTAAACATCTGTCCTGCACTTAGAAGATTATGTTGGAGACCCTTGACATAAAGAAAATAATCTTTTTTATTTTTTCCATAAAAAATAATTGAACTTTTTCCACATATCTAAGCAGATGTATCATCACCAAACTTAACAATACCTCCATCATAGTTTTGAAGTTTAAAAAAATTAATCTTATCACCTATCATATGATTTGATA
Source organism: Sequoia sempervirens (assembly GCA_007258455.2). NCBI lineage: Eukaryota > Viridiplantae > Streptophyta > Pinopsida > Cupressales > Cupressaceae > Sequoia > Sequoia sempervirens. Next base: position 553,684,257 of record VDFB02047230.1, on the reverse strand, counting down.
ATCTACTATTAATTATCCAATATTTCCTCTCCTCTCTTGTATGAAAGGAAATCACCATAGTTCCTTCAATGTTATGACCTATTTTTTAGCACTTTCCTTCATACATCTTTCAAAATTAGTAGAATTGGTTCCAACATTTAGATCCATGAACAAGCATTCATTAATGTCTTCATCATGATAGTATGATTCCTCATCATCAGATACACCATTGTATTCTTCAACATAATAACTCTTCTTGATAGATTTATTTGTATGATCCTTATGTTTGTCATTTGCAACTTTGATTGGGTATTTAGAAGCATAATGACCTATCTTTCCACAATTAAAACACTTAAAGGGTAAATTGCTTCTATATCTTCCTATGCCCTTTTTCAATATCCTTACAAAATTTGCTTCCACCTCATTGAGATCATCAAGATCTAATTCATCATATTTCTCTGCCTTTTGGACTTTAAAATCATATTCTTTCTTTGTAGCATCTTCACCAAAATCTCTCAATTCATAAGATATTAAAGCACCAAACATCTAATATCTAGAATATTGATCTAAATTATGAGCTTCCTCAATAGTAGAAACTTTAGAACTATAAGATCTAGGAAGAGTTCTTAATACCTTTTTCATAGCTTCACTTTCTTCTAGATAGCCACCAAGACCATTTATGGAATTAACAACATCCACTCTAAGCATGTAGGTTGTAATATCTTCATCTTTAGACATCCTCAAGGTTTCAAATTTGGATTTGTAATTATGCATCTTCACTTGCTTGACCTTATCATCTCCTTCATAAATTCTCTCCAACTTTATCTAGACATCTTTAGTATATTTTAGACTTCTCACCTTTCCAAGGTTAGAATTAGAGAGACCACATAGAATAGCTTTCCTTTCCTTTCCATTGTTCTCATATTCCTTGATCTCATCATCACTTGTCAAACCATTAGCAGGCATAGTATATCCTTTTTCAACTGATTTCTAGACTCCAAATCCAAGAGAGACCAAAAAGGATTCCATCCTAGCTTTCCAATAAGCATAATTTATTTCATCAAACATAGAATTTTTGACACCCTTCCCATGCACCATCTAGATCTACCTCAAACGATTAATATTATTCAAGGAACCATAACTTTGATACCAATTTTTAGATGTATAGGACAACTGAGAGGGGGGTTGAATCAATTGCACATTAAAACATTTAATCCCTCATTAACTTTCAAACCCTTATCAAACTTTAAACCCTTATTAAGCATCAGTAGAATATAAACATGTGAAACAACAATGCAAACATATCCATAAACAAGAGAAAACCAGATTTACATGGACAACCTTAAGAAGGGAAAAAACATGGTGAAGATTAACTCACCTATATATGAATAGAAACACCAAATACAATAGGCTCACTACCAAGGGATTATTGTCTAAAAGAGAGAGAAGGAAGAAAACTATTACAGAGAGATTAACTATCTCAGAGAAAAAGGATATATCCACCATAGCAATTATGCACCATTTGCAACTTTTTGCTCACTACCTCCAACAACTTCAAGCACACTAAAAATGTAGACACCTTCTACTCATTTCAGTTGAAGTTATAGGCATTAATCTTGCACTCAGATAACCACACTTGATCACATCTTCATTATTACACATACCCACACACTCAACACAAACTCCATCTTGCATTTATACCATATGTTACCTCAAACAATCTTAATTAGCTTAGCCTTAATGAAACATATGCACCCCAAACATGCAACACCAAATAGGTTGGCACCAAACACCTCCACGATAGAAAGAATTGAAGAAATACCACACCAAGGGTTAACTAGGACTCAAATCTACACCAACATGTATCGTCATGCTTCCATAAATAATTAACAACCTTTGCAATTAGTGCTAGGTCATCCAAACCTACACTAACACTAGCAAGTGACCACATACACACCTCTCCAGGTTCGGAAACACCATGCCAACCACATAGCAACACTCTAAATATTATACAATATTTCACATCATCAAAATATCCAACACCACTACTACAACCATTTGAAACTTAAGAATACATTAATTCTATGCAACTAGATACACTACCACTTAACTTCAACACATGAATCAATCTTGCAGATCAACTCGATACTCAAAACTCTAAGAGAACGTAGATATAGAAATTATAATAATTTTCCCAAATCTGCAAGATAGGAAACAATAATGTAGAGAAATGTGGAGCAATCTCATTTCTCCTAGAAAATCCTTCTACACAAGTAGCCACACTATCAAACAAATCTTCCTCTACTACATGATCTAGCACCTAGAACTTTGGATATAACACCTCTGAACACCTCTGATCAACACATCCAAACTACACAAACATATCTTAAACCATGAAGAAATGCAGAGTACAAGACTGAACACACCTATATCACATCACACACTCTTTTATTCAAATTTTCTCAAAAGAATTTGGAAAGAAAGTGAACTATTTGCATCGAAAACACTAAAAACATCTCCAACTATTGACATTAATGACAACACCTACAACATACTTGCAACAAGTTACACTCAAAATTTGAAGATGCAACAAGAACAAGAGTAATAGTGCTCTGAATCTACTTTCTAAACTACTAATTGTTTTTGAAAATAGTGAAGATTAAGGGTTTGAAAAAGGGAAGCCACACAAAGTGGTCATATTTTAATAAAAAAAATAGCATAGCATTTGTTGTGGCACCCTAAAATGTTAACTTTTTTAGAATTTCAAAATTAGTTTTTGTGAGAAATTAACTAACACCATGTAGTTTATGCTATTTTTTTTGGCTAATTTTTTAATCAATATATAATATTTTACTAACTTTTGAAGTGGGAACATCTTGCAAAGTAGAAATTTGAGCATGCTTCCCCTTAAAAAATTTCAAAACTAATAAAAAAAATTTCAATACATGTATAATGGAGTCTAGTTTCTAAAATTGTAATTCTTTTCAAACTTTTATGAACAAGTAAAAATATATACCTAGACTAGCACATGCAGGTTTTTGACAAAAAATTAAGGCACTAACAAGAGATTTTATAGATGAAAACCTTAACATAATCAAAACATAAACAAATATATATGGTTAGATAGCTAAGAGAGATTCTAATGTCATCATGGTATTTTTATAAATTTGTATTGAAACACATGCAAACCTAATGGTGTTACACCCAAATTGTGTAATTACTATTTACTATTACTATGTAGGGTAAATATGAATGTAATGTCAATTATAGAGATGAATAAATTGTGCTTGTACTTTGTTATCAATAAGTTATATGTGAATGTTATATCACTTGTTATCTCATGGAAAATTGTTACATTTATGTGAATGGATGGTTATTGAATTATTATTCTAACTTTGGAGATGTTTTATGTATACTACATATGTTGTGTACAATAGACTATCATGCGTATGTGTTAGTGGATGAAGGTATATGTTCCATTCCTCCAGGCAGAGGGGAAGTATCACTCATGAGAAGATCTTGGTCAGGTAACCGGTAAAAGTAAACTATTTGAGCATACACACACCATAGTAGAATGATTGAGTTGTCAATTTGTGGGATGTTGGTAAGTCATCCTTAGTTGTTGTTTTTGCATTGGTAGAGTCTTGTTTACTATTGTATACATTATTGGGTGATGTTTATCTATTTGAGCTTTTGAGTTCTTTCTTGTACTATTACAATTATATTGATAAGAGGGACATACGTGGAGTATGTGTATAATATATGCACATACATGTCATGGGAACTAACAACATGTATATGCACATGTATAGATGTCCCACACGTAAATACTTATCAATATGAAGGTAATTGTGAATGGCTATATGTGAAATGAATGTGAACACACACACACACATATATATCTATGTATGTATGTATGTATGTATGTATGTATGCACGTATATATATATATATATATATATGTATAGTATATACACATGTCCATATGTATATATTTTATATATGTATCGATACACATGTACGTAGGTGAATGGACACGACCATATGAGTGCATCGATATAGATATCCATACATATACATGTACATAGAGGCATATACTTATATACATATATATATATATATATGCATACATTCAATATATTTTGTTTATTATTGTGGACACAAAAAAAGTAACCCTTCTATTTTTTCTCATGTGTGGGCCCTCCTAGTGGCTTTGGCTTGATTTTCCTAGATTTAATGTTGTAATGTGGCCAACATATTAAAATTAGGTCTTGGACCCTTGAGAATCATTAAGAATTATGGGATGTCTTGTAAAAGTGTTGTGAAGTGTTGTAACCCACTTTCACACTTTTCTAGGATCCTTTCATTATAATTCACTTAAATAACCCCTTTTTATCACCTACCAAGTCTTATTTCAAAGTGTTGTAAAGAGTTGTAATAAACTCTCACGCTTTTCTAGACTTGTCATCACTAATTCAACCCTTTCTTATGTTTAAATGACCCCTTAATGCACTTTCCAATCATACTTAAGTGTATTTTTGAGAATATTCCCATTAAACATCAATAAATACACTTTAATCCCTGACACCTAGTAAAAATTTCCTCGTGGGACCAAGTCACCACCTAGGGAAACTTAGTCTCATTGGGCACAAAAATAAAATAATTTTAATTTTCTGGCAAGATTTTATTCTCTTGACCTTAAGGTCGGCTTGTGATGTGTTATTTTCAGGAAATATTAGAAAATAAAGTATAAATAAAGGGTTTTCTCCTCATTTTTCATATCCTAATCTCCTACAATCTTCTAATTTACAAATTTCATCATTCAATCATTTACTTAATCATTCTCAATCATTCTAAGCACTTTCAAGCACCCATTGGAGCATCTTGTTGCATATCTTCAAATTCCAACATCAAGGGTTTGGTGAGTTTGTGGCATTGCATGTTATTCATTCATCATTCTCTCTTTATTTCATTTCATTATCTAGGGTTTGATTACCAAATTGGGGTTTGACCAAGGAAAACCCCTATTCTCTAACCCTTAACCCTTTTCCCCCTCTTTGCATGTGTGTTTTGCAAGTCTTGTTTACAAATTTTTCAAAGAGAAAGGTGTTAAAATGTGGTCAACAATCCATCAAAATCATTCAAGTCAACAAAGTCCTAATTGAAGCTTGGATACCTCTTTTAGCCTGTTTTCTATAGAATCTAAACAAGACACCTATCAAGAACGGAAATGTAGATAAAAAGCTATAGATTCTTGTCCTAGGTGGACTAAGTCACCATCTATCATGAATTAGTGCCACTGCTAGGCCTGAAAAGTGACTTTTACATTTTTGAGTACCCATTTGGTAGAAACCTATTTTGGCAAAATCTCCCTGAAACAAGACTAAGTCACCCAACTTGGCGTAAGTGTGCCAATTGGCTTCAATAGAAAAATCTATAGGATTCCAAAGCCTCTTTGCATCACACTTCATATTCCAGATGCACCTCTCCAATCTTTTTTATTTTTGTTATTGTTTACTTGCATTTCTAGGTCATTTTGCATACATCATTGTGTTTTCCAACATCTTGTATTTCTTAGGTTTTTCATTAATAAGTCATTTATTTTATCATTTTATAGCATTAGGACATCATATTTAAGCATACTTTATCAATCCTTGCATTGATTTTGAGTGTATACATTGCCCATTTTGGCCCATCTTTCTCCTTTTAGGTGAAAAGCCCTAGAAGTGTAAGAAAGCCATTGGAGGCCAAACTATTTGTATACAATTATGTGTAAATACTATCTTGCCTATACTTATTTATATATATTGAATGTATACTTACATTGATGGCTTATGATTTATATATATATATATATACATGTAAATATATATTAACATATATATATACACACATATACATTTATATATAGTTTAAATATATATATGTATATGTATATGCTATTACATATATATATATATATTAAACATATTTTATATTTCTTGAGATCGACTATCATTGAGCATAATAGAGGCTAATTATTAGAGGTTGATTTTAAGTTGCTATGAATGTGTTTATAGAAGCCAAGTTTTACTCTTACTATCACACTTTATGAAACACATATATCTCATTTAGAGCTTTTTATCTTATGTCGATGAATGACATAGACTAGTCAATGCCTATGGTGAACATTATCTTTGACTTCGTAAACTTAAACTGCCATGTTATCATATATGAACCAACATTTGTTGAAACATGAGAAATAGTTGATGACTTTGTCAAAGAGAATAAATATCCAAATTGACTCATCTCCAGATTAAGTCGATGAATTGATGGTGTTGCAAATTGGTAATTGACTGTTTCTAATTGCATGGAAACTGTGCCAACATTGAGAGGAGTGTGGAAGCTTTGGTACCACCTCTAGAAACCTATTTGTTGTAGATATCTAGTGTTGGAGATAATTTGAATTGACCATGTGCAGATTTGAATAAGTCTCTACTTGTTGTCGATCTAGCAAGGTCGATCTATTGATATTTTGCTAAGTATGAGCTCACATAGTCACCACCTTTTTGTTGTGATATATGTGCAACATCGCATGATGTTTTCTATCCATATCCATGCCCAAACAGTAGGACCTGTAGCCCCATGTTGTAGAGCCATTTCATTTGAGATGATGCATTCTTCTTGCAAGCGTTTATGTTGCATTATTTTTGGCTTATTTTCAATTTTACTTGTGAGAGAGAGAGGGAGATAATTCTACCATATTTAAAGAGGGTATGTGCTAGATCATCATGGAAAAAATAGGCCCTTAAGTGGTGAAAAATTCAGAAAAATCAGAGTTATGCAACTTGACGTAAAAATTTGAATAAGTCATCTGTATTATTTCAAAAATAAGTAATAATAGAATTTGTAGTAGATTGAATGTAGTTTCTA
>VDFB02047230.1:553649893-553677266 GCA_007258455.2 Sequoia sempervirens | reverse complement strand
ATATGCTCTCAATGTTTGTATGCTATGGAAATGCCATTAATTTTTTTTAAAAAAGTAGTATGCTATGTGTGATACCATCAACAATGTAATTATATACTGATTACTCTTTCTTTTTACATAATCTAACGTATTTCAAACTTTTCATAGGCTGCCCAACACATCGAAGGTAACAAAGGCAAGACTAGAAAAGCACGGGCAACAAAAACTTGGCTCTGGTGGTTATATGAAATTAGCCGCATGAATTGTAAGTATCAATAGAAATATTGCAACTTGTAATAAATTGAAAAACAATTTTGGTTTTATCACACCATAGAAGCAAAATTCATGATCTTCTCGCGAAAATGTAGGCTCAATTCAACAACAGAGTTCCCGTGAGAAGAGGGACTGAAGATTGCCTTCCAGCAAGGCTATGGAGCCGTAGCTAAACGCCTAAGAGTCTTGACTGAGCAAACACAATCTTCCATTGCATTCGACATGCGGGTAAATAAACTCAATAAAGTTTATTTAAAATTGAATACTTGTGCAATCTATTCAATATTAATTTCCACCATAAAGTAATTACATGCCTATTTGTTTTAAACATTCAAGCAATGATAATACTGCACATGACATTGGAATGCAGCCCGGTGAGGGTGGAGCAGAATGTGTAGATGAAGGTCATGGTGTGCATCCCGGTACTTTAGAGCATGTAGAGAGTGATCAACATGTTGAGCATGATCAGGCTAGAGAAGATCAGGAATATGATGTGGCCCCATCAGGTAAAGAGGACCACTCTAAAGTTCTTTTAAACATATTTAATTGCAATGGGTGTATTAATTAATGTAACCTTTCATGTTTCAACTTTAGAGCATGTAGACCGTGATCAACATGTTCAGCATGATCAGGCTAGAGAAGATCAGGAACATGATGTGGCCCCATCCGGTAAAGAGGACCACCCTCATGTTCTCTTAAACATATTTAATTTCAATTGGTATATTAATTAATGTAACCTTTCATGTTTCAACTACAGATCAGGATTTAGAGGGTGTTTAGCATGTTGAGCATGAGTCTATAACAAAAGTTCAGGAACATGATGTGGACCCATCAGGTAAAGAGAACCACTCTAATGTTCTTTTAATTAATCAAATACTTGTAACAATAATAATAAAACATATCAGTTTAACATTTCTTTCTTATTGCAGCAGATCCCCCCTTGAAGCGGCATCCATGTCATGAGTAGATGACTACATGTACATTAAGATAACAAGCAAAGGGTAGAACAACTAAAGGGGGGACAAATATTGATTTAGAAAATGATTCTCCACTTCAGCTTTATGTAGCTTTCAAAAAGAAACAAAAAAAAAAGTGATTGTAATCATATCATGACAACCATATTTTTGATAATATGTAAAAACTGAAAGAATGATTATTATATGTTAATGAATGAATGTGAATATGTTAATTAATGAATGTTATATGTTAATGAATGAAAGTTATATGTTATTAATGGATGAATGAATGAATGTTATATGTTATTAATGGATGAATCAATGATTAATGTTATATGATTGGGTATGGGGAATTGAGAGTGATGTGAGGGGGGAGGCAAATGAGCTTCCACCATCACGTGGTTGGCCTTGTTAAGTAGAGAATATTAAACTATACTCAAAACAAAGAGAAGCTCAATAAGGTAATGTACTTTTCAATATAAGAAATGCATCGTTTGAAGCATCAAACCAATATGTAGTCTGTATGTATGATCAGTCATTAGTCTCTGCAATGGTACATTTCCATGAATATTTTTAAATTTTTGCTTCTTCATCGCAATTTTGACAACCACTGACGAATCAACAGAAAGGCTTGAAAAAGTTGCTATAGCTGCGATGACGATTTCATCGTAACTCCCTACCCATTTTTTTGCCCTTCCGACGAACTTCTGGCGTTGTCTCGACGCTACTACTTGCCCATTTTGTCGCACTTTCGATGAACTTTTGGTGTTCTTCGAACGCTACTCCTTGCTAATTTCATCGCAAAGTCGACCAACTTTTGGAATTGTTTTGACGCTACTACTTTCCCATTTCATCGCACTTTCGATGAACCTTTGGTGTTCTTCCAACGCTAGTCCTTGCTAATTTCGTCGCAAAGTTGACGAACTTTTGGTGTTGTTCCGACGCTACTACTTGCCTATTTCGTTGCACATTCGACGAACTTTTGGTGTTCTTTCGATGCTACTACTTGAGTATTTCGTCGCTATTTCGATGAACGTCCTCTGTTGTTTCCACGCTACTACTTGCCCATTTCATTGAACCGACGATGAACTTCTGGTGTAATTCGTCGGTGGATAAACAAAGTTTTCATCAATATTCTGACAAAATCCCGAGGTATTTCACAATGCTGTCGACTGACGATTCTTTGCCGCTATTTCTATGTTTAATTTGTCATTGGCCTTGCAACAAAAAAATAGCGACGGAAATATTTTCGCCATTGCATCACTCTTCTGACAGAGATTTTTCAAATGACCGACAAACGCCTGTCGGAAAATGGTGTAAAATCCAGTAGTGGTTGTAGCAAACTCTCACACTTTTCTAGACTTGTCATCACTAATTCAACCCTTTCTTATGTTTAAATGACCCCTTAATGCACTTTCCAACCCTACTTAAGTGTAATTTTGAGAATATTCCTGTTAAACAATATTAAATATACTTTAATCCCTGACACCTAGTAAATTGCCCTGGTGGGACTAAGTTGCCACATGGGGCGACTTAGTCACACTGGGCACAAACATCAAAATTATTTCAAAATTCTAGCGGGATTTTCTTCTCTTAACCTTGAGGTCAGTCTGTGATGTGTTATTTTTGGGGAATTTAGTAAAAGCAAGTATAAATAAAGGGTTTTTCCCTCATTTTTCATCTCCTAATCTCTTACAATCTTCTAATTTCTTTAGTGCATTTACTTAATCATTCTCAAGCATTCTAAGCAATATCAAGTATCCATTGGAGCATTTTGTTGCATATCTTTAGATTTCTACATTAAGGGTTTGGTGAGTTGTAGCATTGCATTTTTTTCATTCATCATTCTCTTTCCATTTCATTTCATTTCATTTTATAGGGTTTGATTACCAAATTGAGGTTTGACCAAGGCAAACCCCTATTCTGTAACCCTTAACCCTTTTTCCCCTCTATGCATGTGTATTTTGTAGGTCTTGTATGTAGATTTGTCAAAGAGAAAGGTGTTAAAAAGTGGTCAACAATCCATCAAAGTCATTCAAGTCAACAAAGTCGTAATTGAAGCTTGGAGACCTCTTTCAGCCTATTTTATGTAGAATCTAAACTAGACACCTGTCAACAAGGGAGGTGCAGATAGAAAGCTATAGATTCCTACCCTAAATTTCCCAATATTCCCAAGTGGACTAAGTCACCATCTGTGGTGAATTAGTCCCATTGCCAAGCCTGAAAAGTGATTTTTGCATTTCTCGATACCCATTTGGCAGAAACCTATTCTGACATAATCTCCTTGAAACAGGACTAAGTCCCCCCACTTGGCGTAAGTGTCCTAATGAGCTTCAATAGAAAAATCTGTAGGATTCTAGAGCCTCTCTACATCACACTTCAGTTCTCAGGTGCACTTCTCCAATCTCATTCATTTCTATTATCGTTTACTTGTATTCTTAGGTCATTTTGCATACATCACTATGTTTTTAAACATCTTACATTTCTTAGGTTTTTCATTAATATTCATTATATTTTATCAGTTCTTTACATTTTGGACATTACATCTAGACATATTTTAATCATACTAGCATTATTTTTTAGTGAACCTCCAAGTTTTTGTAGGATACCTTTCTCCTTTTAGGTGAAAAACCCTAGAAGTGTAAGAGAGAAGCCCCTACAAAAATTTGCAGTTTAGTTAAGAAATGTCATAAATATCAGGAACATAACATTTTGATTGATGCTCTTGCTTCCAAGCTTCACACCCAAGCTCCTATTTGGCCATTCTTAATATGGGGTCTAGATCTTATTTGAAAAATTTCACCACCTTCCGCCAGACATACATTTATAATTACTGCAATAGACTATTTCATAAAATTGGTAGAAGCCATTCCCCTTCATTCAACAACAACTGATCTAATATGTCGTTTCATATTGAAATACATTATTGCTCACTTTAGACTCCCTTCTAATTTGGTTTCAGACAACGGGACACCATTTAAGAATAATGATGTGAGGAAGTTCTTAGAAACATTTAACATGCAACATCATTTTTCAACACCCTACTACCCAAAATCTAATGGTCATGCTGAATTGACTAATAGAACCCTTTAGAAAATATTAAGGAAGATAGTAAGCAAACATAATAAGGATTGGCACATGCAGTCGACATATGCATTATGGTATGATCGTACTAGCATTAGAACATCAACTGGAAATACTCCTTATAACATTGTCTATGGTATTGAGGTGATAATGCCCTTGGAGTTAGAGATCTCTTCATTGAGAATCACTCTTCAAGGACTTATTGATGACAATGCTTATAAAGGACAACAATTACATTAGCTTGAAATGGTTGATGAACAACACATCAACGCTCTTGAGCATCTCCAAGCTTACTCTAGATAAATGCAACATAGTTACAATTACCACGTTATGCCTTGTTCATTTAATAAAGGTGATTTGGTGTTATTTCAAAATCAATGTAACATCAATGCTGCCCCAACTGAAAAAAGGAAAATTCAGCCCTAATTGGTTGGGACCTTACATAATTGATGAAAGTTATGGATATAGAGCATACACAATTAACTGAAATGGAGGGTACACCCCTTCAAGAACCTAATAATGTCACGCATTTGCATTGGTATTGTGTCTAACCTTCTTGAATAGTGTGAATGATAAAGTAGTGATGTTGGAGTTAGTAGAGGGCATTCTATGTTCTCTTGCATTAATTCATTCTTGGCGAACAATAATTTGTGTGTCTTGAATACTAAAGTAATTATTCAAATTTATTTTGGGTTTGTTACTTTAGGTTTCAAGCTAAACTTGTATGTTGTATTAGATTAGATCCTTATATGCATTTATTTTTCTACAATTAGATCATAGGTGTATTTAATTTAGCATAACATACTCAATCATAATGTTGCATGAAAAAGAAAACTAAGATAGTTTTAATTTGATCACATAAAGCATGTTAGATCCTGGAGATATTTATTAAATAGTCTTACAAATATTATTTCATAATCACATTTCCATCTAACTTAAACACACAAACATAAGCAATCAAACATAAATGCTCATATTTATACATCATCAGAAAGTTTTAAATACATATCCTCAAGTATGCAAGAATACTGTGGGTTATGACTACTATATCCCTTAGGACCTAGTGATCACATCCATCAAGAGACAGTAGTGCATGATCATGATATAGTTATGGAATTGAGTGCATCTTGTAGGCCTTGTGCTCATCCAACAACCCTAACCTCCCATACGACAGCCTCCATGCGCTCTTGCTCTATGTTGTCTATCTTAACTTGTAGTCTAAAAACCTCTCCACATAGTCTCTTGACCTCTCCTGGATCTTAGGATGACTGTATCTCATCATAGGTAGCATGCAGTGCTGATAGATCACCCATAGCTTGATGAACATTCCTAGTAGTGCTCGTGTATGCTCATGTCAGCTTGGAAAAAGGCTCAAACAACTCTAGACATTAATCCACGATGGGTGGGGGCATGTAGTTTTTGGTGATAGCCTTGTATGCAAGTGAAGGAGGTAATATCTGTATGAAATCTTGTCGATAGAGATCCTCTATATCTCTCATGGACCTTACAAGATATAAATTATGAAGATAATCAGTACAGATCATGACATATATATATACATAAAGGAAAAGAATGAACATGAGCATAATCATAAAAAGCATAAGCATAATCATAAATAATATGTCATCACCTAGGTCTCCAACCTATTTTGTATAAATAACCTCATCCTATGTAGGAGGTATTGAAGATGTGCTAGCCTCCCCATGCTCATGATTGTTGGCACATGCTGCAACCGCTAACTACGATATGGTCACTTGGGTGGGAACTAAATCTCTCCACCCATGGGTAACTAGACTCTCCTCTATTGTATCACTTCCCTCACTCATCAGATGGCTCTCCTCATCCTTGTCCTCCTCCTTGTCCTCATCCTCCTCTTCATATTCTAAGTATGCCTCCTTGTCATAATCCTTCTCTACCTCATTCACAAATAGGTTTGCAACCCTGACCTCTTCACTTGTATCCTCATCATTTTTGTGATTTGGAAAAGGCCTCGTGAAGCCTATATGCCAATCCATAGGAAATACTAGAGTTGGTCATGTTGTAGCTCACCACTCCTCATATGCATCTGTAGTACCCTCATGATCGACATCAGAGACTAGGGGTAGCTCGAGATCCTCATTCTCTGAATCACTAGACACAACATCATCGACTGTGAGTTATCTCATATGTCTAGGCCTACAGGTACTTTGCATTGATCATCTATAAAATGGTCATGCTACTAGAGGAACCTATACCTTTCCAAATTGTCTCATGACATGATCATAGTAGAATGGTCTCACTAGGTAGTCGTGTCTTCCTAGTAAGAATCAATCCCTATACATCCTTGTCAACTAGTAGGTATCATTTGGCCATTATGGTATCAACTGGTAAGCTCTCCATAAGATCTCCTCTTGATCAAGATGATCAAATTTGACTCTCTAGAATAGTAAATCTCCATACTACCATGATCGTCTCAATGAATAGCTGAAAGAGCATGGATATCCTAGGGTGCCTATAGAAGGAAATCCTATCGGTCTGGTAGATGTGATATGCTCTAGGCACCAAAATTGTAATAGTGTATAACGAACCATGTTGTCCACCTCCTAGTAAGTGAACTATCCCAAATCATAATAGAGATGTGCCAGTATACTGTGACCCCATGCATAGATGGTCATGTGCTACTCCATCTCCTGTATTAGGTGCACTATTCCTCCATCTAGGTGCGCTCCTCGACCATCTAGGACTAGTACTAATGCTATGGTAAAAATCATAATCTTCCTCGGGAGTGGTGATCATGCATAGAGTAGCCACCTAATCTCAACATGTGGCCCCACAATCTCCTAAATCAGACCTCCAAGACAATATTGTATATATTCTCTCATCTCCAGATAAGAATGATCCTCTACAAAGTGAACGGTCTCACCTCAAATAGGAACTCAAAAAATGCAATGAACATCCTTCAGAGTGATAGTCATTTCACTGGTGGGTAGATGAAAGGTACAGATATCCACATGCTACCTCTTTGCTAATGCTATTAGCATTGCATCATGGTATCTCATGGGAGGTATAAGATACACCTAGTATATACCTATTGCCTATAATGCCTGTGTGTCCTCCTTTGACACCAATGTAACTAGGTTTCGTAGGTGACATAATAGCCTGCCACTGAGATGATGTCATGGTCAAGGAGGAATCTAATAAAAAAGAAAAAATATCACCTATAAGCATTCTAAAATCTTAAATCTATAAACCAACAATCAAAAAGTGTGCTAAATTTTCTCTAGGGTACTTTTCTAAGGGTCCTAGACACTTTATTCCTTTTTCACTTTATTCCTTTTTCAAGACACTTCCTAAAAAAGTGGGACACTTTACAACAAAGTGGGACACTTTACAACAAAGTGGGACACTTCACATAAAAAAGGGACACTTTGCAAAAAAAGGGATGCTTTGAAACTTTTTCTTCTAGGGTTCTAAATCTATCTATAAATACATAAAACATAAAATAAATGCATAAACACGAAGCTAAGGTAGAGAAGAATCCATTCATTGAATGTTGTAGATCACCCCACATGACCTCCTCACATAAGCTCTCGAGTCTTAGAGGAACGTCAGGTCATACACTTGATATTTTTACTCACTCTCCACCGAAGTCAAGCTACAAAAAGGTAAAAGACAAAATGATCACAAGCTATTTAACTTTTTACTCTTATATACTTTCAAATTAGGCTATTTACATGTTAGGGTAAAAAGTGTCTTTTTTATTCAATTAACATATTGGGGGTTAGAGAACTCCATTTTCGATGATATTTGTTGTGTTGGATTTGTAGTTCCACTCCTGATCTCATCACATGTCTATCATTATATGGTATGATACTTGGAAATACCCTATGACATGGCTTATGGAATTCGATGCGGTTAGATTGCTACCTTGAATCCACCTCCATAAAGTAAGTAGAATCAAGGGGGGCATACATCTACCCTCGAATTTGATTTCTTGAAGAAGTTAGATAAGAGGATTTTTGAACGACTAATGAAATGGTTTTGCAGGATGTGGTTCCTAACATTGAGGTTTTGTAGATAGCTCCAATGGGGACTTCATTCTCTCATGTTTTTGAATGAATCCATATGTGTATCCTTTTATGAAATGAAGTTTATTGTTTGAATTCCTTTAGCTTGCATCTGCATGTATTGTCATATGGGTGCTAGAGTGGGGGGTAAATGTACTGTAGAAAATTGTACCCCCTTCTCGGAGATAGTACACTTTCACACTTAGTTTGGACCTATTTTAGTACCCTTGCATTTCTGACCTTTAAATCATAATTAATAGGCCTCTAAGACCCTTTATTTCAGATCCAAAGCCTTATTTCAATTGAAATTCAACAAATACATTCAATTTTCTAACACCTCGACATTTTCTCACCTCAAAAAGCTAGGGTGGGACTCATACGCCACCTTGGGCATATGAGTCCCCCTAGGTGGGACCCATATGCCACCTTGGGCATATGAGTCCCATTTGGCTCCTTTTTAGGTTTTGAGCGAGAAAATTAAAGCTTTGAATTCAAATTCCACAAATGTCAGCATTTGGGATCTAATAAATGGTAAATTAGATGAGATGCCTATAAAACTAAGGTTTTGAATCATTATTTCACCTAAGTAACCTAGAATTTTCAAGCAAGAGGAAGTTTCAAGCATTCAAGAGTAAGGGGAAACTAATGTTGAAGTCTTGGAATAGGATAATAGTATTTTTGTAGGTCTTCCAGCTCACTTTAATTTCAAGATCTAACATTGCCAAAGATTGATGATGGTTTCCTATGGAGAATCATGATGGATTCTAGGTTGAGGAGATGCATCTAGCCATTGAACCAAGCCTAATGAGTTGTTTCCTAAGTGATTCCATCTTCCATTTTCATTCTACTTTCTTCCTAGTGGAAGGTATATGCATTATTATGGATTATTAGGGTGATTAGAGATCTCCCAAAGTGAGTCACCATCTTTATGTTTTATTCATGCATCCTATTCTGGCACATTAAATTAGGGTATGTAACATTCTAGATCTCTTAATCTTAGATGGAATTAAGATTAGGACTTCCACACACATTTCCTTTCAAGATATATTCTTTCTATCAAGGTTTAATTACTGAACTAGGGGTTTGAACGAGGAAAATTTCCCATAAGAAAATCAACATAATATTTTGTTTTATTGATTTTTAGCAGGTTCAAATATGGAAATGAAGATTGGAAAACATAGGAAGTGCAGAAATAGGAGAACATATTCATATCTTGATTTTTTGAAAAAGAAAAATGGGACGAAATCACTACCTTGGGTGTATGAGTCCTAGTATAGGAATTTTACCAGTTTTTAGTGGAATCTAACTTGTCACTATAAGATTCTAGTTTCTGTCTAGAATTCCTAGACTAGGACTAAATCACCTAGTTTGGCATATGAGTGCTTGTACACATCAACAACAACAAATTTTAGGTTTTTCATGTCTTGCTTAGTCATCTTTGATTCTCTAGGTACTTTTTTGTGATCTGATTTTAAGTTTCATTTTCTAGTTCATACAGTTAGATTTTCCTAATACTTTCATCCATTTCTTTCTAAGCATTTTCTTAGTGGTAAACCTCTTCTTTAATCACACCTAAGGAAGCCCCTTGTAGTCCTTCCATCAATTTAGTCACTTGGTTGAGGGATCTCTAGGGTTTCCTTTAATGAACTAAGAGTAAAATAGGAGAGGACCCCTTGTCCTTGTGTGTGTTCCATCTCCTAAAAGGTGGAGCACACCCTATTTCCTTTAGTTAAAAAGATTTGAGCAAATCTTTAGTGCTGAAAACTCTAGTTTCTGAACAGGGTAGCGAGCATTTTTTTTACCATAACTTGAGAAAAACTTAATGAAATCAATTAAAACCACCTAAATTCTAACCTTAAGACATGCCATTATCATTCCACACAATCACATACCTAAAATTATGTCATACAAGCCCATTCCAATCTATCCTTTGATATTTTTTTTAGAAAAAAATGTCATAAAATTGTCAAAACAGGGTATAGCTCATGAAATATTGCTCATCTTCTTGGAGCATGTTTTTTCATTGATTCAACATTAAAGTAACCTCAAAAAAGTTACAAGTTGATTATAAGTCTTTTTTCATCAATAGCCCTAATATCCATGACATTGAACTTGACATTTTTTCCCTTTTTTGCAACTTTCAACCTAGACATTGTAACAAAACATCAAAAATAAACTTTAAAAGGAAAAGCATGGTCTTCAAGACCTTATTACACTCAGAAAAACCAAAACCAAGTGTTAAGAAAAAACTCCCAACCTTGTAGCAAGCCAAAACATCACCTAGAATTCTAATTGCACTTTTGGCGAGAAAATCACAAATTTGAATTTCTAAGTTTATTTGCACAATCTAAATCATCTAAAATGATCCTAATGGATCCCCTAAGACCTACCCTAACAAAATAAGACTCTTAACATCAAAATCAAAACTTACATTTTTAGGTTGCTAGATGCTCCTACATCACAACCAATTAGTCAATGCCCCTTCACCATATTCCATTCCTAATCTAGATTCTTTTTTAATGAGCATATTCTCTTGATATAGAATAATCATCCCTAGGATATGTATTCAATTGATTGAGGTGTCAAAATAGCTCTAGAGAAAGAGAGATCCTAATTTCCTTTTTTGATAAGCCACTTCCCCTCTACTTCTATCTAAATTTTCCATGCACAAATAACATCGTTGAGTGTAAATATTGTATTTTTGGAATATGTGCTACTTTTTCATTAAGCGTAAAATAAAATAAAATTTATAATGACTAATTTAATAATAAATCAAATTACAAGATCATATCAGCCTAAACATGATAAACTCTATCAATATCATGGTTTATCCTCACCTTTAATAAACAACTTCTCTTCATTCACTATTAATACTATCCCAAATGACGCAGAGTGGCAGGGGAAGCACCCAACTTGACACAATTGTTCAACTATACCCTTCAATAAGACAATCTGATCATACAACTTGAATCACACAACTATACATCACCATAGGACTTGGGAATTATTTGGACACTCTTAATATGACAAAACATGAACAACCAACCAGCCATTGCTCATAGAAACTCTCATTCCCCCATTACTTCCATACTATCCATGCATTCCTTCTAGCACTCACCAATAGGATAGTCAAGATAAAAATTTGTTAAAGGCCAATAATAGAGAAAGAAACCATGTTGTATACTTCTTACATAGACCCTTACAGATCCCCAAAAGCATAAGACCAAACACCAAGAGCAAGTGTATCAAATAACTAATTTACAAGCCACCAAAAGGCTTCATTCAGCTTGTGCAAAGAAGGAATCAACTTGTCAAGGCACACCCCAACAACAATAATGCCTTTAAAATAATTCAATAGGTTCCCCAAGACCTGTTACATGATTTCCATCATTATATTTACTCAAATAATTAGAAATCAACAAATAATGTATTAAAATGATCACTTTTTGGACTGTACAAGGCAAAAACTAGACCTAGGGCATCACATAACTTTTGAAAACCTGCATATTTTGCTTTGAAACAAATTGAAGAATGTAAAGGAGTCCTAAATCTACCAATCCACCAAGTTTTTGGTTTTTCCCACAATGGAAATGGGAATTACATCCATTTTGGTGACCAAACCCTTGTTTTGTAAGGTTTCAGACCCACTTTCACTAAAATTGATGTAACTTACTCAATACTTGATGAAAATAAGCCAAATTACCACCAAAATAAATTATACTCTTCCCTATTTCAAACCATGCCAATTGGGAGTCCGTACAATCATGTACTAGATCATACCAAGCACAGGAATAGGAAAACATGCTGTAAAAAATAGAAAAAAATAAAGTTTTATTATATTTAATGCTTCAAAACTTCATCATCTCCCAGCCTCGAAAAAAGGGAGGATTTTATTTTTAAACTTTGCACCATCACTTACAACTGACCTCAACTGATTTCCAAGGAGGGAACCCATTGGTTAATGATAATTACATCATAAATGTTGAGTTTACTCCAAATTACATTATGAGAACTTTGCATTTTGAAGCAACCTTTCAATTCTAATGACCTAAGACCTTAAAAACCATTCAAATGGCTTGTAATTAGCCTTATTAAATTATTAAGACCCCCAACCTTGCACATTCACATACAAATTCATGTTTTTCCCTTCAAAGGCTACAAGAGCATCTTTTAGTGCAAGAGTGCATTTGTGTACATTTTGACTCAAAACTCAAAAACTCACCCTAGATCTTGCTCAATGGTCTTGATTGACCTTATTGATGACAGAAAGACTCAAAAATACTCATTATAACCTCCTAACCACATGTTTTCATCAAATGAGCAAAAATGGAGGATGAGGTGTAGGTGCTCTTGCACCATACACCCCCCTAGAAAAGACTCATGCCTCTTGAGTTGTGTTTGATACCACTGTCTCCAAGCTTCAAACAAGGTCCATTGATCCATAAAGCCACTCCATTGGTTCATGTAAACTAGAACTGCAAACAGTCCTACACTTCTAGCATTTTGGAATGTATTGATACATGCAATTTCCCTCTTCTCTGTCCTCAGACTTCCAAACAGTCTTTTATCTTTTCCCTAACCAAGATTGGATTATTTACTATGTTTTTCACCTGCATACAAACAAGGATTAGTAACTCTATGATATTTCTTCTTTCCTTTGTTACCTTCATTCTTGCAACTATCTTTTATGCCCTTTTTTCTTGTCTTTCACTCACTGCCTCATCAAGTTGTTTTGTCACTGTCAAATCAAACTTATGTACTATACTTCCTACAAACTTTGTTTATTTCTCAGACCTATTCTTAACTATAGGGAATTTAATGGTTCCTACTAACACACTGTCATGCATGCTCTTTTCCAAATCACTTCTTACCCTTTTTTTTATCTCTACATTTGTTATCCTTGCATTTTCAGTCTTAGAAAAAATGAAAACATCAGAATATTTGTTTTCCTTCAGTACATTCATAGGTTCCTTCTTACCACACATTATTACCTTTGCCTTACATCTAACATCTTCTACAAGAGGAGTCAACACAAAAGAACAACCATCTTTAACTATAGTGTAGGTATTTTCCCTACCATCATTCAAAGCTCTTTTGTCATATTTCCAAGCTCTACCTAATAGGAGATGACAACAATCCATTGGAAGGACATCACACACAACACTATCATGATAACCACCAATATGAAAATCCACAATAGCCTTTTCACTCACCAACAAATATTGATCATCAGTTAACCATGAGATTTTATAGGGACATTCATGAGGAATCTTTTTCAATCCTAACTTTTTGACCATTTCACATGAAACCATGTTTTCAGTTGAGCCAAAATCAATGAACACTCTACATACCTTGTCCTTGCACTTACAATTTTTCTTGAAGAGACTTTTCCTTTGCAAAGGTGCTTCCTCTTTTGCTGCCTTCAAGATTGTTTTTCTCACCATCAACATTTCCCCAACCTTAGGAACTACATTCCTACTTGGAGAACAATGACTTTCACACTCCTCTTCCTATACCAATTGTGCTCTTCTATCAATATTCTTGTCTCCACTAGATGAACTACCAACCCTCTCAGGACATTTCCATAAAGGATGGCCAAACTCATTACATGTTAGCACCTTCATGTAAAATCATTAGTACCTCTACCAATGCCAAACCTTCCTCTACCTCTAAAACCAAAACCACCTCTAGAATCATTGTGATATTTACCTTTGTTTTCTCCTTCTTGATTTTCATTTGGCTGCTTTGATGTAGAAGTTATTCCTCTTCCTCTTGCATTAGGACCACCTCTTCCTCTTATTGCTTTCTCTTGTCTCCTTTTAATCTTCTCCTCCACCCTGATTTCCATTTGATAACAATCCTCTACACTCCTAGGGTTAGCCAAAACCAATTCATCCTGTATATTAAGCCTCAAACCACCAATATATCTAGCAATTTTTTCATCTTCATTCTCATGATGACCAGACCTTAGACTCAGTTTATAAAACTCCTTAGTATAAGATTTAATATCCATTTCCCTTTTTCTTAAGTTTTTTAATCTCTTAAACATTTGAACGAGTAAGAATTTACCTTTGATTTTCGATATCATCTTGTCCCATGATGTGATCTTAGACTTTCCTTGTTTCCTCCTCTCAGACTGAAAGTAATCCCACCATACCAAAGCATGACCCTGCAACTTAGTCTTTTCAATCCTTACTCTTTGCTCCTTAGGAACTTCATCGCATTCAAAATGATTATGTAATGCAGCAATCCAATCAAGTAGTTCTTCATCATTTAAACTACCACCATACTTAGGAACATCAAGTTTTACCTTAGGCTTGTCACCTTTCATTGCCTTTAGCAACTTTTCAATCCTTTGGTCTTCTAGATCAAGTTCTTCTTCCATTTCTTCAAACTCCTCATCTTCCTCTTCTTCCATCTCACTCTCTTCAACATCCCTTCTTTTGTTTGTCTCCAAAGCTATGACCCTTTCTTCTAACTCTCTGAGTTCTTTAGCATGGCTTTCCTTCATCTCCTTCATCTCTTTAGCCATATCTTTATTCTCTGGAGGCATCTTGTCAACCTTTCCTCTTCTTCCACCTGCAAAAATGCAAACCAAAATCTACTCCTTGCTCTGATACCACTATGATGCATAGTGGCAAGGGAAGCACCCAACTTGACACACTTGTTCAACTATACCCTTTAATAAGACAATATAATCATACAACTTGAATCACACAACCAGAAATTACCACAGGACTTGGGGATGATTTGGAAACTCTTAATATGACAAAACATGAACAACCAACCATCCTTTGCTCATAGAAACTCTCATTCCCCCATTGCTGCCATACTATCCATGCATTCCTTCTAGCACTCACCAAAAGGATAGTCATGATAAAACTTTGTTAAATTCCAATAATAGAGAAAGAAACCATGTTTTATATATCTTACATAGACCCTTACAGATCCCCAAAATCATAGGACCAAACACCAAGAGCAAGTGTATCAAATAACTAATTTACAAGCCACCAAAAGGCTTCATTCGACTTGTGCAAAGAAGGAATCAACTTGTCAAGGAAAACCAAAACACCCCTAATTCCTTTAAAATACTTCAATAGGTTCCCCAAGACCTGTTACATGCTTTCCATCCATTATATTTACTCAAATAATCAGAAATCAACAAATAATGTATTCAAATGATCACATTTTGGATTGTACAAGGCAAAAACCAGACCTAGGGCATCACATAACTTTTGTAAACCTCCATATTTTTCTTTGAAAAAATTGCAGAATTTAAAGGAGTCCTAAATATACCAATCCACCAAGTTTCAGATTTTTCCCACAATGGAAATGGGAATTACATCCATTTTGGTGACCAAACCCTTGTTTTGCAAGGTTTCAAACCCACTTTCACTAAAATTGATGTAACTTACTCAATACTTGATGAAAATGAGCCAAATCACCTCCAAAAGAAATTAGACTCTTACCTCTTTCAAACCATTCCAATTGAGAGTCTGTACAATGATGTACTAGACCGTACCAAGCACAGGAACATGAAAACATGTAAAAAATAGAAAAAAAATAGAGTTTTATTATATTTAATGCTTCAAAACTTCATGAACTCCCAACCTCGACCGAAGGGAGGATTTTTAAACTTTGCACCATCACTTACAACTTCCCTCAACTGATTTCCAAGGAGGAAACCCATTGGTTAATGATATTACATCATAAATGCTGAGTTTACTCCAAATTTCATTATGAGAACTTTGCATTTTGAAGCAACCTTTCAATCCTAAAGACCTAAGTCCTTAAAAACCATTCAAATGGCTTGGAATTAGCCTTATTACATAATTAAGACCCCCACCCTTGCACATTCACATACAAATTCATGTTTTTTCCTTCAAAGGCTACAAGAGCATCTTTTAGTGCAAGAGTGCATTTGTGTACATTTTGACTCAAAACTCAAAAACTCACCCTAGATCTTGCTCAATGGTCTTGATTGACCTTATTAATGACAAAAAGACTCAAAAATATTCATTCTAACTTCCTAACCACATGTTTTTATGAAATGAGCAAAAATGGAGGATGAGGTGTAGGTGCTCTTGCACCACCAAATAATGAGAATCATCATCAGATATAATGGAATGTGTATATTCTCTTGTACACTTCAATGACAAAGAAAATGATTATCACTTTGTGATTTAGTTTATCTATTTTCCTGATATTGTTAATAGCTCTACTCCAAGTAGTATGTTTTGTGCTAATGTCGACTCAGGAGAATGGTATTCACACATTTATAATTATTTAAAATTTAGAAATTTTCCTAATAATGCTTTTGTTTGTATTTAAAATCTTACAGTGTGTTATATTATGATTTCTAACATTCTTTATCGAAGATCTTATAATGGTCTTTTATTTTGTTATTTAACTAAGTCAAAAATACCCCTTAACCTCCAATAAGCCCATGCAATCTCTAGGGGTGGACATTTTGGTGGTAGATCCTCAATTCAAAAACTTTTACATGGGCTATTTTTGGAAAACAATGGAACAATATTCCTTTATCTTTGTTAAAACATGCTCATAATGTCAACATAGCAACTTATTACAAGATCCAACATAGGAACTTCATGCCTAAGCCTTATCTTGGCTATTTTCTATAAAGGGTTTGGATATCATTGGTAAAATATCTCCATCCTCTTCTAAAGGACATATTTTATTCTTATGGATACTAGTTATTTCATGAGGTGGGTCGAAGCTATCTTCTTCATTCCACTAGTACTAAAGTAATTTATATTTCTTCTAGACAACATTATTTTTCATTTTGGATCACCTTTGATTTTAGTTCTTGACAATGGTCTATGAGTTGAGAACAAATAAGTGAAGAAAACATTGGTAAAATTTTATAGATTCAATGTTGTTTTTCTACTTCTTGTTATCCTCAATCTAATGGTCAAGAAGAGTCTTCTAACAAAATAATTGAACAAATTCTTCATAAAATTGTTAAAAAAAAATGCTAAGGATTGGCATACACAATATTCAGATGCATTATGGGCCTGTTTGATGAGTATTTGTACACCTAATGGTACTTCCCCATACAATCTCATGTATAGTGGTGATGTTATCATGCCTTTGGAGTTAGAAATCCCTACCTTGCTAGTTTCCCTCCAAGGAGCTATTGATGACAATACTTATCATGAACAATATCTTCATCAACTTGAGCTACTCAATGAGCATCATTTAAATGCTCTTGAACATCTTCAAGCCTATAAAAATGTATATCTTATCAATACAATCAACATATTATTTCTTATTATTTCAAAGCAGGTGATGTAGATCTTTATGAGAATTAGTGTAATGTAAATGCACCCTTCACTACTAAAGGTAAATTTAGCCTTAACTAGTTGGTTTTGTTGATGGTCCAAAATAGCACAACATGCAAACAAAATATTGCTATTTTGTTTCTCCTGAAAGAGAAAGATAACACATGGATACCTAACTCCCAAGGTTGTATTAATGGTTCACGACTGTTGATTTCACTCAATGGTTGATGTAACTATAATGTTCAAGGGGCCTGCTGGTGTTGAGCTTCTAGATTATTATAAGATCAAACATTAAACCTACTTTAACCGGGGGTTTTAAAGAAAAAGAAAAAAATAGATCAAAGTTTTGGAACTGAAGAGAATGTTAATTCATCCAAGTAATCAGACATGTTGCCTCCCAAGAAATTCCTAAACTAAAACTGTAGAATAAAATCAACTTGTAATTAATACATAGTTTCATTCATTCATAGTGCAAACTTTAACAATAGATTGAAAATCATCATTTAAACAAAACATAAAAATAAATTTTCATTCCTTGAAAGTTTTTCAAATCAAATAATTAACCCAAGATAAATACCATTCTGGAGCACAATATGAAGTAGATTTAAATCTGGTTGCTTCTACCATTGGTGAAATAGATAAACAACATTTACAAATCTGGCAAAGTCACCAATGTACAAAAAATCCATGTCTTCGAATTATCTCCATTTATACTAAGAAAAAATGAAAGATACACCACTCCCTTCTTCTAAACTTAACTTCTACTTTTTGCTTCTACTCTCGAGCTCCTCTACCTTCTTACCCTAACTTGCTAACTCTTCAAAAAGATCAAAAGGAAAATTCTATCTATCTCTATCTCTATGCTGAAAAAAAAATCTTTCTATGTGCGTGTCTCTCTCTATTACAAAGAGGCGAAAGTGCCATATATACACATGCCTTCAAAATATCAGCCTCGATTTAGGGTTTACAGTACGTGTCAGTTCGCAGTAGATTCAACCTTAGAAGAGTTTGAACAAAGTTAGGGAGGCATTTAATGCACATACCCTACTCATGTTGGTGAGAGATCGCCTCAGGCATGGCTTCTAGATCTTTTGCGACCCTCGTCATCAACTCATAGCCTTCAAGTCCGCCATTAAGACTCCACACATTCTATCCTCGACCTCGAAAACCGCTCCTACAAAGCTGCTTTGAATGCTCCAGGGGTGTTTCCATTCATTTCCACCTACTTTGTCTAGTGGACACCCCATCTATCATCAAGACTCGCAGCTCTTCATCCTTTATGCTTTCCTCTCGTTCATTCTCTTCTGTGGGAAGATCTTCTCATGAAGTGGCATTAGGTGTTCTCGACATGCTTTAACCCTACAAAACAATGCCTTCATTAGTCCTCTAAAGCATAGAAGATATCATCATTCATCCTACCTTTCATATATCTCTCATTTTGTTATACTCAACAAAAAGAAACTCAACTCTGGTAGAGGCGGAACCAAATCTGAAATAGAAATACACTTACCCTTAATATCGATGAGGGCAGAGCAAAGATGGAACTGGAACCGGGACTGGAGTCAGAATGGGAACCGAAGATTAACAATCCGCTAACCTTAAATAAATTGTACCGCTTCGGCTCCGACCCCACAAACGGGGAATGATGTGAAAACCAACACCCGACACCTGACCGAGTGGTCATAACTGGAGAAAAAACTAACCCGGCAGAACTGGGACCAGAACCGAATCCGACCTTGAAACTTTTTCAAAGTTTTAGGTTCGGGTTCTGTTCTGAACCTGCCTTTGATGACACCCAAAAATACAATGAAGAAAAAGATGAGAAGGAGGAAAAAGAGGGCGAGAAAGCACCCCACAACAAAACATAAGGAACAAAGGAAAAAAGAACAAGACCGGTGGAATTGGGACCAGAACGGAACCCGAACCTAAAACTTTGAAAAAGTTTCAGAGTTCGGTTCCAATTCCATGTCCGCCGGAACAAAACCAAAGACGCGCAAGGAAAAAAGAAAAGAGGCGAAACCGGGACCAGGAAAGGAACATAAAACAGAACTTGGAAGGAATTCCAAGTTCGGTTTCCGTCCCAATTTTGGGTCAGAACAAAACCAAAAATGGCTAAGGCACAGGACACAAAACTAAAGGAAAACAAAATAGAAAGGAGGGACCCAAATGTTAGTTGAAAAAAAACAACAAAGAAGAAACAAAAAGAAAAGGGTGGATTCAGAGTTAGGACAAGATCCGAACTAGAAACCTTGAATGAGTTCCATGTCCAGATTTAGCCCTAGACTCGGCTTTGATAGAACAAAAGATAGACTTAGGAGGAAAACAAAGGAACTCGTAAGACCCAACCAAAAAACCAAAGGCGACGAAAAAAAAAGAAAAGGGGGACCCATTTTGTTCCAAAATAAAATAAAATGGGGTGGTTATGCAAGGCATAACAAATGGCAACTCGGCTGAGAAAATGGTTTACCCATTTTTAAGATATTGAAGAATTTAATCAACCTAAAACTTATAAATTACGAGACATGTTAACTTCAGTGTGATCAGCATATTTAAGTAAAGTTGAGCTAGAATCTCAAATGAAGGACTAGCATAAACTACTACATGAATCTAAGTGTGTGCATGCTTCTAGTGCATCCTTCTTTATTTGAGCTTTCTCCACATCTAAACAACTATATCTACAATTCAAGCTACATGGGTTGAGTCCTTCAACTGTCGTGCAATAGAATCCTGGGTATTGCTCCGCTACCAACTAGGCGTCCATAGCCCCAACAGAGATGCATATAGTTCTCTCAAAGCATTTCTCTACTTCCAGCCAAGCGTCCATAGCCCCGATAGAGATACTTGAATTACCCACCTAGTATTGAGTTTGCCTTTATTTGAACGCTTCTCTCCTTCTTTTTTATCTCTTTTACATGCCTTACTTGTGAAAATTATTTTCAAAAACCTCCTCAATACAAAGACTTTAAAAGTCTAAAATGTGGGATGAGAACTATAATGGATCCTGTGACAGTCTTGGGGAAACAAATTTTTCACTTGAATCAAAGATATAATTACCAAGAGATGAATAGGCACTTCATAGTTGGATGTTTTATCTACTTTGTGGCAGATTTCAATGATAGTTCAGGAGGTTATCCACAATACACCTTACCCCTAATAGCCTTCAGACTCATGCTAAAATGACCATAAGGTATGAATTTTAGAACAAAATCCTTCGACATTGTAGACATCCAAATTTGGACACTTAATTTGTCCAAATTTATTACTTTTCATCTAAACATCCTCTTATCCCAGTTAATTAAGTAATATTACTATTATTTAATTAATATCCTTAATTCTGCCAAATCTCTAAGGTATTTAATTAATAATTAAATACATTACCCTCCTTAATCCTCTTTTCATCAAATGAATTAAATAAATATTACATTTATTTAATTTCTCACATGTTATTTTTAATTAATCTTAATCCATCTCCTAATCTCTTTATTAAGGGTGTGCACATGCCTAATCCTTGATTAGGATGTGTCACATCCTCCAACTTTTTCAAGTTGGCTTCTAATCCTCATTAACCCCTAATTATCCTCTAATTACTAATTAGTTAAACCTAATTAGTACCTTGGTCAACTCTCCCCATCCCCCAAGAAATTTTTAATTATTTTTTTATTCATCCTAGGCTCCTCTCTTCCCCATGTGAATTTTTAATTCACTTTTATTCCTCCTAGAATCCCCTTTTCCCATGCATCTTCTAGAACTGACTTGTCACATCAAGTCACATGTGACAAATTCCCACCTTTTGGGAACCTTGTCTTATCCACTATATTCTTCCAATCATTGTGAATTTTTAATTCACTTTTATTCTCCCAAAGCTTTCCCCTTCCCCATGTGATCATTGAAAGGTTACATCAAGGTACTTGGAAGGTACTTGTGGGTGTGTGCAAAAGTTGAGTCCACTTTTTGGCCAAAAAGTGGAAGTGTTTTCCCTGATTTTTAGTATTTGACACATTTGACCTTAAAATTTGAAGCACTTAGAGATGAAATCTTTAAAAAAGTCACTGATCATAAAATGTAGTGCTCGGAGTCTAGTTTCCAAATATGTAATTTATTTCAATACCCAGATTGTACCAATTGAGTTTCAATAGGCATTTCAAAAACCACTATTTAAAAGTCATTTTTTTTACCATACCATGCACGTGTACGACATCCATATTTTGACTTAAATTATCGTATTTTTCTAAATCCTTTTGGGAAAAGTTTTATGACTCACTGAAGCTTTCTCTTGATATTTTTTGTAATTTTTTATTGAATATTTTTTTTTTGTTAATTTTTATTAGGTGATTTGTGCTTTGAAAAATGCGTCATGTACGACATGCATAAGATGACCTAAACTTATCATTTTTTGATTTTATTTTCAAATTGAAAAGAATTGTCTGAAGTTTGCTCTCGTGCAATCCGTTTGTCAAAATGTTATGTTGATCAAAAGTTATTAAAATAGTAAAAACTCGATATTTAAAAGTTTATGGACCAATTTTATTAGAAATTAATTGAAAAATAGAAAAAATAATTCAATTGTAAAACAAATTACATATTTAGAATCTGCATTGTTTGATCTAAAATGGGTTTTAATTTCATCAAAAATTTAAAAGGTCATCAGCCATATGTCCAAAGTCGATATTTTTCTTTGACATTGTTAGGGCCTTCAATTTGCAGGTCAAACCAGGTTGAAGGCTTAGGTTAAGACTTCCAAAGCTTTTCCCAAACCAAAAACCATTGCAAAAACCCGCCCATGATGCAAAACAAAATTCAAATTTAAAAAAATGGGATCCCGATTATAAAATGGGATCCCGTTTATTAATAAACAGGATCATGTGCTATAATCGGGATCCCGTTCCCATTCTGACCGTTGTGAAGGTAACGGGATCAAACGGGATCCCATTGCCTTTACAACGGCTCCCACACTCAATTTTAGTGAATGGGATCCTGATTATAGAGCGGGATCCCATTTATTAGTAAACGGGATCCCGTTTTGTAATCAAGATCCCGTTTAATGATAAGCGGGATCCCGTTTTATAGACGGGATCCCGTTTATTTTATTTAAAAACACTGTGCACAGTTCCTGTCAAGTCTGCAACTTTGCAACTTCACATGTACAGCCGGGAGCACTAAAAATCAATTATTTTTCATAAGTTATTGTATTTACAAGTGGTCAATTTGATTTTTGGTTGATTTTATCAAAGGGAGCATCATCTACACCATTTTTGAAGTGAAATTTGCAATATGGATTGAATTTTTCAAAGGAAGCATGAAGAAAACAATTTTTAAAGTGGAATTGTGGTAGTTTTCTATTTGTTTTGAAGACACAAGAGGAAGAATTTTTCAGTAATAGGTATTCAACTTCCAATTTGAATTGAATATTTTGAAGTATTTCACTATTAACGTCATTTATTGGCAGAGAATTTTATAATTATGGGAGATAAATTTACGTAATAAGAGAAGAAGACATTGACTCCTCAAGAAGTTGAAGCAAATAAAGAAAAAGAGAGACAAAGACAAAGAGAAAGAAGAATGAGAATGAAATCAATGAACGATGGTGGAGCAACCAATTCAACAACTATTGAAGATGAAAACATTGAAGATACCATAGTTGTAGATGAAGCTAATTTGCAAGGAGTCAATTTGGAGAAGAATATGATTATACAAACAAGTCCTACTATGTCTTCAAATCCCTCTTTGAATGCTATGGAGAATGTTTCAATATACACAAATCCAGGTACGTCTTCAAATCCACATGTTAGTGAAATGGTAAATTTGTTTGTAGAAGATTTACAAGATGTTGGATATAATGATGTTGACATTGACTATATTAAAAGAGATGAAACTTTTATAGAATTTGTTGAAAACAAAAAAGAAAAATCTTTTGTTGCAAATGAAAATCAAAATGATCATTTTCTTGAAAATGAAAACAAAACCTATATTTTTGATGAAAATGAAAATGAAAATGAAAACCGTTTGTTGATGAAAATGAAAATGAGAACCGTTTTGTTTAATGAAATAGAAGATGAAAATGAAAATGAAAACTGTTTGTTGATGAAAATGAAAATGAAAATGAAAACTATTTGTTGATGAAAATGAAGATGAAAATGTAAATTTAAATGAAGATGAAGATGAAAATGAAGATGAAAATCTAGAATGTGATGTTGAATTTAATGAAAATACTTTTTTTAAAATTGGAAGTGGTGTTTTCGATAATCTTCTTGATCAAATTTCTTGGAGGCAAATAAGAACACATGCGAATAAAATATACACCAAATTCTTTTATCGTAAAAAAATTGCATTTCAATGTCAACTAATGATGCAATTGATGAGAATGCAAAAAATGAGGAAAGTGATGAAAAGGTTAGGATTTTATGTTAAACCAAAAAGAAAAGATCAATCATTAAAACATGTTATGTCTACTATTGCTAGTGCCATTAAATCTATTGGGAAAAATAGTCGATCTAAAGATAAAAGTGCAGCAAGAAGAGCTATAAAAACTACTATAGTTTATAAAGCAACTTTGAATAAAAGAATGGTAAGCAATATTAGTGAAGTTTTAAAAGTAAATATAAAACATTACTAAGAGTAGCAAAGAAGAGAGAAGTATAGAAAATGATCCTATCAATCAATGTTGGGTTTAGATTGGATGACTTCACAGAAGTGCGATATAAAATTGAGTGTTGAAATTAAATCTTTGGTCCGAAGAGATATTGGCATGATAATACTAGGGTTTCATCTAATGCTAGAGATGTTTTAAAATTAAGGGTGGGGTCCAAAGTTCGCGATCCTCGCCCAAAACACCTATTAGATACAACACAAACTGAATTTTATAGAAAATTTTGTAGCGATTCAGTGTTACCTGGTAATATTAAAATAAGTCAAAGGTATTTTGAAAAATGTAAACCCTGGTATGTAAAAATTAATAAGCAACGAATATCTTGTTGTTATGGAAATACATGTTCGAATTTTGTTAGCACTATGATGTTTTCGATATATCACGTTGTACCTTGCATTCTAACATGATTATCTGAGGATTGTGGTAGTGATATGCCACGAGCAATAAGAGAGTTTATTTCAGGTTTTTGTAGAAAAAATCCTAATGATAGATTATTTTATTTAAGTTCTTTACTTATTTACGGACAATGCATTAAGCTGGAAATCTTTCATTTTAAGAAATTGTTTGCATGAAAGTGTTGATCATGATTTTGGACCAACAATTAGTAGGCGATCAAAAAGATTTAGGAATGTTCACTATTCTTTAAAAGATGGAAAAATAGGAAAGCGTTGTGATTTAGTTACAGAAAAAAGAAGTTAGTGTGCATGCATTTTATGGGTAGTTTAATAGTAAGAATTGTACCAAAATATGTTATGCACTCTGAAGACATCTTTCGATGGCTTGATAGTAATTTGGTATGTAGAAACACATTTTCAATTGGTACTATGCTTTAAGTGGTTGATTTTGCGGAGAATTATACTCTCGCTCCACAAGAGGAAATTCAATCTCAATATTATAATCAAGTGCAAGTAGCTATGTTTGTCCATGTTGTTTATAGACATGCGAGATGATAGCACTGAGGATGATAGAAAAGTTTTGAGGGGGTATCATTTTTATTTGAGTGACAATCGGTTACATTCATCAGAGTTTGTTCAATATTGTTTTAGTATATTTTATAGAAATTTAAAAGAAAGAGGAATCCATATGAAAGAACACCTCATATGGTCAGATAATTGTACAGGGTAGTTCAAAAATGCTAGAATGTTCAATTGGTTAAGTAGGGTTCACAAGGAACTTAATTTCCAACATATATGGAGTTTTTTTGAAGCTAGGAATGGTAAAGGAGAACATGATGGGTAATTAAGTGTGTCCAGGAATTGCTAGAACAAATTGGTCAGATTCGAGGATTCAGTAAAATTTAAAAATGCACATGAGATTATGGATTGGTGTAATAGAAGATTATCTGCACCTGGTTCAAGTGATTACAGTTCATCAATTCTTTTGGTTGGTGGAAGAAGAAAACATTGTATCTAGAGTTGATTGTGAGACAATTAGTGGATCTACTAAATGGCATTCATTTAGTAGTGCAATAGCAAGCACATGGACTATTTGGACAAGGGAGCTTGCATGTTTTTTCCATTTTTGTATCTCAGGAAATTGGGAAGCTTGTGAAAATACAGAATGGGTTGAATAATGGCAGCAAAGATCGTTGACACCTGTAGAAGCACATAATCAACATGAAATAACTATTGAAGAAAATGATCAATTGTTTGCATCTGAAGATTATGATCGTGTTTCAGACCTTGTACAACAAGGTAATTTTAATTTAATTTATTTCATTTTATTTTGTTTTATTAAGTTATTTTTTAATACTAAATTAGTTATATGGATATGCACAAGTTATTAAATCGAATTTTGTTGGCAAGACATGTGTATACAGTTATTGCACCTGAGGGGAATGAAGAGCAAACAAAATATTAGTTGGCTCGTTGTGTGGAAACTAAACATAAGTTGTTAACACCTTGAGAAGATGATGATGGCTTTCATTATCCAACAGGTACGGTGATCCCCTTAAGACACCTCCTTAAGCAAATTTTGATAACAAGTTTTAGATCCCCTTAAGCAATTTTTTATAACAAGTCTTTGATCCCCTTAAGTAAATTTTGAGAAGTTATTTGATGGTGGTTTTTGAACATGTTTTCCAATAGGATGGGTGGTGGTTGTTGGCACTTGGCTACGAAAATACTTGAGAAGAAAGAATGGTCTACCTACATTCGAAGACTATGAAACACAAAAGATTTATGCATTATTATTCACATTTGGTGGTGGCAACAAATATAAAACTAGAGCGCTATCATGGAAGACCTTCAAAAAATTACTATGGTCAATTTCTATGGAAGAGCATGAGGCAATCATAGATGCATTGCAAAAAAGAGAGGATGCAGATGGTACAATGGACTAAGTAAATACAGGTAAATATAGTTTTGGTTTTATTTTTTCCTTTTAAATACATTAAATACATGTTTAGACATTGGTCAAGTGTGTTATTAGTTGAAATTGATTTAAATTGTCCTTTTATATATCCTTAAGGCATAATCACAAAAAGGATCTAGTCCATGCAGATTCAACCTAGACAACATGGAATACTTGGTAAAATAGGTAATTATTAGTTAAATTATATTTAAATACATGTTTTGATTACATATTGATATTGCTTGGACATAAATAGTTAAAATTGATTTATTGTCATTTTTTGTATCCTAAAGCCATCATTGCATTGATCTCATACTTTGAAACAAAAAGGAGAGGATGCTTGCATTCAACCTCGAATACTTTTAAATGCAGGTACTTGAGTTATGTACATATAGATAGTTTTATATAAATTAAAATATGTATGTTTTGATGATTTCATTGATATTGCTTGTACCTTTTTTATATTAGGTGGTGTGAAGACCTACTACATTCTAGCCACAAGTTTGAGATGTTCTTGAGATGGCATATCCAAATTTTGTAAACATCATTTTGAGATGACATATATGTACATACATACTTACAAAATTAAACATACTCTATGTACTTCTATGTATCAAATCAATATTCTATATATTTAGGCATATTATGACCCCTTAATACATCCCCTTAAGGCGTTCTATTATGACCCTTTTAGACATCCCCTTAATTAACATGTTCTATTATGACCCCTTTAGA